>JAJMBY010000037.1:0-101681 GCA_030585145.1 Suhomyces faveliae
GCCTGGTTAGCTCAATCGGTAGAGCGTTTGACTCTTAGTCAAGATATCAAAAGGTTACGGGTTCGACCCCCGTATCGGGCTCTTCTCTTTCTCAACCATTGCCTGGTTAGCTCAATCGGTAGAGCGTTTGACTCTTAGTCAAGATATCAAAAGGTTACGGGTTCGACCCCCGTATCGGGCTCTTCTCTTTCTCAACCATTGCCTGGTTAGCTCAATCGGTAGAGCGTTTGACTCTTAGTCAAGACATCAAAAGGTTACGGGTTCGACCCCCGTATCGGGCTCTTCTCTTTCTCAACCATTGCCTGGTTAGCTCAATCGGTAGAGCGTTTGACTCTTAGTCAAGACATCAAAAGGTTACGGGTTCGACCCCCGTATCGGGCTTCTTTTTTTGCAACTGCCACCTACTTCTTTAATTTAACTACACTAGCAGCGAAAGTGCTAGGAGCAATCTGAAACCTAACAAGTAGAATGTATTACCTATATAATATAAAACCGTGGTATCCAGAACCACAGGAACCCTTTGAAAATGACACTAGTATGATTGAAGATGGTCGGACCATTTGAGCCGTTGCAATCCGATACAGAGAATAAATGCGAGAAACGATAACGTACATAAAGAAACAATCACAAGTCTTTCAACAAACAACTTTTCCTTCCTTGACTTTTTGCGCGACCCTCGAGGACCTGTTGTATCAGGACCTTTTATGCGCGACGACGAATGTGGATGCGGGGTCTTTTCCAAAAGATCGATGGGAATTCTCAAGTTGGAGTAAACTTTGTGATATTTGGGATGAAGATCTCCCACAAGAAATGGAGCCAATAGATTGACAGCGTCGTCAGAATGACCAACGTCTTCAAAGGCCTCAGTGGCATCCGCACCTCCACAATCAAAGAGAACTTCGAGCCCGCCTGGATGGTCCTTGGCAAACCTAGTGACGTCGTAGACTTTGTTGTATATAATCATCCATAAATCCTCAGGAGTGTCATGGGCTTGTACTTGCGATGCAGTAAGCGGGGCGCGTGATTGGGTCAAGCTCTGAGTCGCCTGTTTCGTCAGACCAGGTCGTACCGTGGAAGCCATGGAGCTTGTCTTCTTCTTTATACACCTAAAATGGACTGGCTTCCTATATTACACGTTCTGTTGCCCTTTTGCTTGCTTGTCCCCCGCTGGTTAGGCGCTTGTCCACATCTTCGTGTCAGATTGGACGTACCGCCGCACACGTGATATGCGACATTGATTTGGCGGTAAATTTCGTTGCTGAAATCAACAGCTGTCACCAGAGACGCCAGCATGAGTTACAGAACATCGTCGGCGTTGCCATCATCCAAAAAGACACACTCAGAGAAACACAAGCAGATTCTTAAGCAGCTTCTGAAAGAAAACGCCAACAAATCGTGCGCAGACTGCAAAGTATCCAAGAATCCCCGGTGGGCGTCCTGGAACCTTGGGTGTTTTGTTTGCATAAGATGTTCAGGGATTCACAGAAGCATGGGTACTCACATTTCTAAGGTGAAATCCGTAGATTTGGACGCATGGACCGATGAACAAGTAGAGCAAATGATCAAATGGGGCAATGAAAAGGCCAATCTCTATTGGGAATCGCAACTTCCTGACGATTACACGCCCAACCAGCTGAAAATCGAGAACTTCATCAGAACAAAATACGATTTGAAGAAGTGGGTTTTGTCGCCAACTTTGCCCGATCCCATGACCTTGAGTGCGGCTCACTCGAACCTCACCACAAAAGAGCCCGCACCATCTGTGCCAACCAAGACGCTGCAGCCGCACAATTTGTTATCGGAAACGAGCCAGAAGTCGGGATCGTTACTCGATGACGATTTTGGTTCGTTCACAGCCTCGCCATCTCCCAAACCGGCTGCGCCAATTGCCCAAAGAGGCATCGAGTCACACCCTAGCCAATCGGCCCAGTCTACAGGTGGAAGTATGAGCAGTCTTAACGGTAGACCTGATCTTAAGAAGTCGATTCTCTCTTTGTATTCATCGCCATCGTCTTCATCCAGCTTCATACAACCCCAGCAACCAAGACCGGCTAGCAATGCAGGCAGTGCCAATAACATCAACAACCTTTCCAACTCATTAAGTGGGCTCAACTTCAACAGCACTCCACAAATACCCTCTAACTCCACGTCCACCATCAACAGTGGTGCTAGCTCCACCACCTCTTTTAATTCTACCCGAGCCGCACCTAAGACCAACAACTGGAACAACGAATGGCCCGATAATCAGTGGAACAATAACACCACCACTAACAATAATATAAACATTAAAACCACGTTGGATGACGACTTGTTCAAAAACGTATGGAGTTAATTGCATCCAGCTTAGAGTGAGCCTAGACTAAGCTCATCATAGCTCATAAATACACATACATCAAATCCCATGTAAACGAACTACACACAGAACAATAGTCGTGATACTTGGCCAATGGTGTGTATAGTTAATTAGTTCAGTTCATGCTTGACTAGTCTAAATTATATAGTCCATTATATACTGACAGAAAAAATAATTCTAGTTTGCGATTAGTGGCCTCCGGTGGTTGGCAAACCCACGTAAACCTTGAACGAGTCGTAGATCAACCATTGGAATCCGGTCAAAGTACCAATCATGACAATTCTGACAGGGAGACCGTTCCAGACCCCAGCAAAACCAATCTTGCTGTAGATTCTGCTCAAGGCCGAGCCGAGACTTTCGCCGGCCTTTCTATCGGAGTTGATTTTCGAAACCATGACATCTGCGGGGTGCGAAACCACTGCGCAAAAAATACCCGCAATGTAACCACCCAAAAATGAAACACCAGTTTGCTGCAAAGGCGAGTACGAGGAAACAGGTTTGCCGAGGTAGCCATAGATCAATTCGACAGTCTTTTCAAAACTGGCAAACTTGACCATGGTGTAAGGAATTTGTCTGCACCACAAAGGCACCAAACCTTTGTACAAACCGCCAAACCCTTCGGCCGCGGTTATTTTGGACCATCCATCAAACACACTGGTGGCGTAAGGAGGAATGGTGGTTTGTGTTTTGACCTTGATGGTTTCCAAGGGACACAATGCAAGGTCGGCCAAGAATTCGGCCGAGGCCGAAGCTGCAAGGTTGATCAAAGTCTTGTAATTGTTGGAGTTGGCGCCCACCAAGTCGGCGTAGGTTTTTTTGAAGTACTCGTAGAAACCGTATTTTCCCGCACCCTGAAAAGAATAACCAATAAAAGTGGCTCCAAACCCAGTGAAGATGGAGTCACCCTTTGTTTTGAGGATAGTAGACCACCCTTGGATGTTGGACTTGTAGAGACTAGCATTGACCTGACGACGACACTTGACCAAGTCAAGCGGAGTGATTGCCGAGTGCGTAGGACCACAAGCAACTATACCTCCAATTGTGCATGCTGCGTAATACTTGGGGGTGAACAATTCAATGGATCCCTTGGGGGGAGGTGCTGGTGGTTCGGGGACGGAGCCCGAGATTTTATCTTTGATGTTTTTTACTTGGTCATTGACCGGTTGAAGAAGTGAGTCTGATACAGCCATTGAAGATGTATGGATAGTGCCAATTAATATTGCACTCGAACATCAGCGGGTGCTCCTTTTTTATACAAGATAAGATTGCTGCGGAATATCCGGAGTGCTGCGACAACATTCACCGGCAGAAAAGAGGAGTAGCGAGGCAGCGACGGAGCGACGGAGAGCGTGAAGGAGCGGGAAAAAGGGGGAACAGGAATACAAGTGGCTGAAAACGGATTTCGACCTAGGATTACCACATGGCCAATAGTAATGAGTAGGCTATACAAGATACTTTGAAGATGTGTATTCATATACTGCTACAGACCCTGCCAAGGATAAAATTCCGCAGTGCGCGAGCTATCAAACTTGGTTGATTTTTTTTTTTTGTATTTTATTTCAATGACTTCGTTTTAAGAACTTTTCATTTAGTCAAGGCCAACTCCCATTTGACATTGGCTATTGCAACGTCGTCTTCGCACCATTCGCCTCTGGATAAATCTATTCCCTGCACAACTTCTTCTGCAGCTTCACACTGGTACTGGTCGTCGGCAATAAAGCCGAGTAGTTCCATTCCCAGTACAGTAATCTCTAGTATGGGGGCCATTTGCGAGGAATTGATGGAGTCGGGCAATCGCTTGAGGTTCATGTACCTTTTTTTTTTGCAGTCCTTGCACCTGGCAAGGGCATTGACCAAAACAAACTGGTTCAACGGGAATTGGTCAAACCGATTCACCACTATTGGTTTGTCTCTTTCGGCTTTGCACCCAATGCATCGCCATGTAAACTTGTAATCATGGGGATACTCGGGAGTATCAAGTGGCTGCAAATTGATAGCGTTGTTGAGGAGGGCCGAGCCCAGGAGAGTATACTTGTGCATGTTGTTCTTGTTCCATACCCAGCAATATCGTTATACTTATTATATATGGTAGTCAAGGCTCGGACAAATCTCAATTGCTGCGAAAAATCACTAATGCCGAAAAACCGAATGAGTCAGGAAATTTCAGTCATCTCCGAGAGGTAAACCCATACATTAAAACAACAGGACGAGTGCTTCGGCCGTATAAGATATACATGAGCTCGGTATCAAATGACTCAGTACAACGGGGTAAGCACAACGGGGTAAGCACTACAGCTTATGCGGTGGGCTCATACTCAGTCTATTCTATTGGTCTATTAGTCTTATAGTCTTTTAGTCTTATAGTCTTTTAGTCTTATAGTCTTTTAGTCTTATAGTCTTATAGTCTTATAGTCTTTTAGTCTTATAGTCTTATAGTCTTTTAGTCTTATAGTCTTATAGTCTTATAGTCTTATAGTCTTATAGTCTTATAGTCTTATAGTCTTATAGTCTTATAGTCTTATAGTCTTATTAGTGTAGTTTGTCTAGTACTATATCAAGTTTAATTTCCTAGACTATAATCTCGTAGTCTATCTTGCTAGTCTACTCTCATCTAGTTTAATCTTTACATAGAAAAGTTCTACTTATTTAGCCATTTTTTCGTATATTCGTTTATATTGTTTATTTGGTACTTTTATTGATTTTGGTCAAATTTGTTTTTCATTCCTTAAATTTAAATCTTTCTTGAATTTTTGGTATCTGCTTCATTATGACCTGGAGATCTCCCATTTGGCTTCGGTGACACTGACCTCTCCCCCGGCCTTTTCGTCAAAGTCATACCATTCGCCTTCCTCCAAATCCACTTCACTGAACTTGGTGCCCGATTCGGTGCCTACGGCCTCAAACTGTCCATCGGGAACAAACTCAAGAAAGTCGATTCCACGGGCATCGATTTCCAAGATCGATGCAGCCTTGTTGTCGTCCTTCAACGATTCGACTGTCTTGGCAATGTTGGCAGAGTGCTCTCTCTTACACTCCTTGCACCTAAACACAAAGCTGGCCTCTCCTTTGGACGATGCTTGTTCATGAGACTCGAACCGGTTGATGGTCACCGGCTTGTCGTGGGTGGTTCTGCATCCCGTGCACTCGATTATAAACTTGTACTCGTAAGGGTTTTCCGGCGTGTCATATGTACTGACGTCGGTGACGTTGTCCAAGGTCGCACTGAGCTTAAGATAGAACTTGACCATTGTGCAGTGGAGTTTTCATGATCGATTTGTCTTCACTTATCTATCTTCTGCGACTGGTACACGCACGCCTCGATCCATACAAAAACTACGTACTGTGGAACCGCTTCTCTAATTCTCATTCTCATACTTATTGACACCGCCTGCTGCTGCCGAGTTCCTTCTAATAACTGTGCTCTTAATAGCCGTGCTCCTAATAGCTGCACTCCTAATTGCTATACCCTTGATAGCTGCACTGTATTCTGTCTCCTCGCAAAAAGCCCGAAATCGCGGTTTCCCCGAATCGCACGCCCACTACTAGCCATTCGCAGCGTTCAGCCACGGTAAAGTCAAGCGAGCAATACCGAGCAGGACTCAAAAGTATTATACATTTATAGCCACACACTTTTACACGAAAATCGGGTATCTTATTGATCTATCTAGGCCATCGCAGTACATATACACACCCGGCGCAACCATCTAACCATTCGAGTGCCCGTTTTCGAGCCCATCTTGCTGAAAAAATACTTTATGCCCACGCCAGTCAATACCGATGCCAGATAAAGAACCACATAGAATAGACCATGACTTCTCCGATCAGATCCACGGAGAGGACTTGGAGTTCAAAGAACAAAGAGAGCAACGCTTAAAAACCAACCACAACCTCAATAACCGCACAAGAACACCTCCCAGAATATTGGCGGGTCTTCTGGAAAACCAGCTTATAACATTATCGGGAGCCGCATCAGGATTCGTGGCCGGCGTGGTGGTGTGTCCGTTGGATGTAGTCAAGACACGGTTCCAGGCCCAGGGTGCCAGTTCATCTCCCAACGAAGTCAAATATAGAGGATTCATTGGAGCATTCAGAACCATCTTGAGAGACGAAGGGTTTAGAGGACTCTATCGAGGCTTGGTGCCCATAACTATTGGCTACTTGCCGACATGGACAATCTACTTCACTATATACGAAAGGGCCAAGGTGTTCTACCCAGGTGTTCTTTCCAAACATTTCAATATCCACACAGACTCGCTCAACCATTTCGTGTCTGCCGTCACAGCCGGAATGGCGTCGTCGATCGCTGCCAATCCGATCTGGGTGGTCAAAACTAGGCTAATGATTCAGACGGGTGCGAACCAAAATATTTATGGCGATTCCAAGCGAAAAAATGATGGCCGCACCCACTATAAAGGCACGGTGGATGCGTTCAAAACCATGTACCGGGAAGAGGGGATCCTGGTGTTCTACAAGGGATTGGTGCCTTCGTTGTTTGGCTTGGTCCACGTCGGAATCCACTTTCCGGTCTACGAAAGACTCAAGCGTCTATTGCACTGTCCGGACCCGGCTGCAGACACAGAAGGCCACGTCTTGTGGAGATTGATATTGGCCTCGGCCGTGTCCAAAATGATAGCCAGCACAATTACGTATCCTCATGAAATCTTGAGGACCAGAATGCAAATCCAGGGCAACTCTCGATCCAAACAAAGAGTCACCTTGATGGGCACAATTAAACAGATTTACCATAAAGAGGGCTTCAAAGGCTTTTATGGTGGTTACTTTGTAAATTTAGCTAGAACCGTACCTGCAAGTGCCATTACCTTGGTAAGCTTTGAGTATTTCAAGAGTTTTCTGTTTGAGTTGACAGGAAAGGTATGACATATTTATTCTATAGACTAATACAATGATAGAGGGCCCTGAAGCTTTTTGCACCCAAATAAGCGACCTGAGCGAGCGTCAGCGAGAGAAGTATGTCAATTATCTTTAGTAATTGAAGCAAGAGAAGTATGTCAATTATCTTTAGTAATCAAGCAAGAGAAGCTACGCTCTCTTTTGCTCGCTCAGTTATCTGATTGAATACCAATTCATGTATCGATATTTCTTATTAATAGTCTTGAGGTGAAATAAGATGATTTGGCCAGGGGATATATATTTTGGTGGCTGCTTAGTCTCTTCTCAGCTACATGAAAGTTATTCTGTTATTCGGGGAATCGGGGCCAAGTCTACTTTATCTTACATTAATACTCTCATGATCATACATTTCACGTCTTGAAATCCTCAATTGTGAGTTGTTAAAGATACTAGATCAAACAAGTCCATAGCGTATTCTCTCGCTAGTTTGGAAGAAGCTATAGGAATAAACAGAAGCGAATAATCCATTTTAAAGTAAGCTGGTGAGGGATGCCACCTAAAAATCAATAGTCTGAAAGCTTTTAAAAGCCAGCTGCAACTGTTCGTTATAGAGCCCCAAAACAATATATTCATGGGTACCTCTCATAATTCAAGCCTTTGCACCCGAAAGTTCATAACCACTGATGCAAATTTCAACAGACTGCATTTGACGTTGTCAAGTTTTGTTTCATCACGTGCCCGAGGGATCAAGATTCAAACGATAAGCTCACGTATGCATTAACACCAGCAATGAGAGTAGGCACGGTAGGATTACTCATCTATTTGATATCAAGTGTCAGCTGTGCTGCTAGCAGCACTCTTGTGCTGCCGAAAACAAGTATAAGCAGGAGAGAGGCAATTCACGACGACCAAGAAGATGACCAAACGTACGAGGACGACAAATCTGATTCCGTGAAAGTGGAGTTGCCAGGACCGTTGACTGAAGAGGACTTTGATGAGTCGACCCACTCAATTCTTTCTTTTGTCGAGTTTTACTCTCCCTACTGCTCCCACTGCACACAGTTCTTCCCTACATGGAAACAGACATACGAAGAGTTTTATCCCGAGCTCAAGGATCTCAAGATTCAAATGAGACAGGTTAACTGCATTGAAAGCGGAGACCTTTGTGAACGAGAAAACGTGGACGCATACCCCAGTTTACGAATCTACGCTCCCAACAAGGGCGAAGCTGGACTGAAATATGCCGAGTCATTTCCCAGAACAGTGCTTAGAACTCCCGAAAACTTGAAGAAGTTCATGAAAAATGCAGTCGCCGAGTTCAATTCCGGAGCCATCGACTTGCCATCTTCGTCCAGCCTAATGAACGTCGACGAGATATTGACTCTCGTGTCGGGGAATATTTCCGATGCTTACTTTGTGGCATTTTATCCTGCGTCAGAAGAGCAGTTGCTGCAAACCGAGCTCACCAACAAAAATATGTTTGACCGGTCTTGTGCCGACTGTTTTGACATTAAACATACCTGGGACAAGCTTTCGAACCGTATCTTGACCACCGTCAAAACGGGCCATTTTCTGTGCTACGACAACCCCACTGTGTGCAAGCAGTTGGGGTTCAATGGGCTTGCGGAGGTGAGCGTAAGAGGAAGTTCGCGCATGAGATTTCCCAAATTTGTCATGTTTTTGCCCAAGCTGGTGGGCTTGATCAGAATCGACTACGAGGGATTGCCGTTGATGGAGCCATTGAAGGAGTTCGCCGACAGATTGTACGAAAACGCACAGTATGAGTTGGTGACCTCCAGAGGATTGACCGACGTCATGGAGTTTAGGGACCGCTTGCCTCTGCGTCCGTTGGAGTCGTACTATCCGTTGGCCAACAAGGTTGCCGTTGTATTTTATTTCGATATAAATACTGTTACTGAAGAGGACAGAGCCATTTTGCCGTATTTGTTGGAGTATGTCACCCGGTCACCATTCAACATGTATCTTTACACTGCCAAGCACACCAAGATCCAAAACGATATTGCCAACCAGGCAGAAAACTTGATTGACTACATCAACTACGACCCCGAAAACAAATACACCTTCGACCGCAAATTATTTTTTGCAACCTCCATCACCAATAAACCGACACTCTACATCTTCAAAGACAACTCTCTCTTCACCCAAACGTACCAAACGTTTGCCATTGAAGATATGCGGGATTTCAAGAAGATCGAGCTGTTTATCACCAAAAACCAGTATCCGTTGTACCAGGAACTCACGCCCGAGTTGTTGCCCCACTACTTCAGCAAGGACCCCGAGCAGTTGTCGTACAAAGTGGTGGTTACGTTTTTGGACCCAACCGATGCCAAGTACACCGACCAGGCGTTCTACAACATGTCGCTAGCAGCCCACGAGTACTACCACCTCAAGAAAGAGTACTATTTCAACGTGATCTTGAAGCAAAGACAGCATAAAGTAGACAATGTCGACAAGCTTGAGCTGGCTGGAGACAAGGGGCAGAAGATCATCAGCGAAATGAGACGCGAAGTGCCCCACCTTTTCGACCAGGACGAGGTCGTGTTCACCTTCATTGACATCAACAAAAAGAGCGAGTTTGAGCATGCGAGAGGATGGAAATTCGATCCTTCCAGCTTCAACGTAGGCGACACCATCATCATCAGCAAAGACAACCGGTACTACTGGGACAAGGACATCGATGGAAACGTTTTGACCAACACTCCGTATGCCATGAAGCCCGTGCTCTTGGGATTATTGGATCCCGAGATGGTCAAAAACAGCGATAGATTGACCAAGAAGCTCGTGAGTAGTCCGTATGGTTTACGGTTTTTGGATACCGTACACGACTACGGGTTCAAGGGGTACGTTGGCTTGGCCGCGTTGGTGTGGTTGTTGGTTGTTGTATCGCGCAGATGGCGGCGCCAAGCCCTGAGAGGTTCCACCGGGATCTTGGGATCCTCAGACAAGACCGATTAAAATTGATGCAAATTGATTGATCACTTCATATTATATAGCTAGATAGTATCGAATGTATAGCCATCACACCAACTGGCGTTCTTTGGCCTCGTTTTCAATGAGCTTCTTGTACGAGTAGTTCAACTCACACACCCGCAAATCCCGCCCGCGTCCCGTCACGTCGCTGTAAGGAGGAATCACCATTTTCGGGGGAATCACGGTGCCTTTACGTACAACACAGCAATCGTATATGATCGATAGATTGTCTACCACGCAGTCCGCCTCGATGATCACTCTATTTCCTATATTGGCCAGCCGAATCACACTGTTGGCGCCCAAAATACAAAAAGCGCCAATGGTTATAGGCCCATGTTGGGCGTCATGGATCAATGGTGGGATCACCTGGCAGTTTTCTTCTAGGTATGTATACTTTCCTATCTGTATGATTGGACCTGCTGGCTTGTCGTCAAGCGCGTCGACGTCGCCTTGCAACACCACGCCCTTGTTTACAGTGCAGTTGGCGGTTATCAGTATGTGGTCGGGACCGCTGATGGTCGCGCCACGTGATATGCGATTGCCACTATTCGTTTCGATCCACGACATGGTCAGCCTGTTGTCACTTGAATTTGATAGTCGCGTTGTTACCAGGTACGGAAAAGTGGAGATGTTGCACCAAAAAAACTTCCCCTCAAAACGTGCATATTATTTGTAACACATCAGTTGTTACTGGTCAGCAGCAGACAGGCGGATGTAGCTCGTATAGCTTGCAGCAGCACAGAATGTGATGGGCGAAATGCAGTGTGGCATCTGTACATTCCTATCGATCTTGATGTGATAAGAAATCCCGCATCTATAGGCATATGAGCCTCGAGTGGGAAATCGGAGCCGTGCGAAAGAAACCAATAGCATGAAATGCAAATGAAACCATACATATACATAGAAAATATTCGAGCGCATCTGCGCATATCAATGTACATAACAAAGAACATATCAAAGTACACATGAGTATGCCAACTGCGGCATGAATCCGCTGACCCCTTGAGACTTATTGGTAACTAAAAATAACCGAGCAAGCGATAGCGAGTACGACCGGAGAAAATAAAAGTTCAAAGTAACAAGATAGCGACGACTGGAGAAAATAAAAGTAAAAAAGTAACAAGATAGCGACGACTGGAGAAAATAAAAGTAAAAAAGTATTAAGATAGCGAGAAGTTACGGCCGGAGAAAAATGAAAGCTACCGGGAGAAAAGTAACAAGATAGCGACGACTGGAGAAAATAAAAGTCACCGACAGAAAAGTAACTAGCGAGGGAAACGCAGAAACTGTTTAGTTGATATAATATGGTGTAAAGAACTGGTACCACGAATAGTGAGACCCTAATGTAAACACCTGAAATTACCGATCGCTCTGCTGCGATATTCACGATCTTATTCGATCACTAGCAAAGTCACTTAGATGGTATCAAGATCAACAGTTGGCTCATATGATACAAACAGTTGTCTCTTGATCGAACCCCAATAAAGCTTGTGTAGATATCGCGCCAACCACGCGTCCTGCACACAAGCACGGGCATCCTACTTAAACGCGTCTTCAATTTTTCAACTGTTACGACACACACCATACCATGACTTCCACTGAACAACCAATTGTTAAAAAGGCCAAGACCGACCAAAGCGATACTTTGCAAGTATTTTTGCGCTCAGACAAAGCTACCTTACCTACCCGCGGGTCAATTTGGGCTGCCGGTTACGATATCTATTCTGCCGAAGCTGCCGTCATACCAGGCCAGGGCCAAGGAATGGTCTCTACTGACATCAGTGTGATCGTTCCTTACGGCACATACGGTAGAATTGCTCCTAGATCAGGCTTGGCTGCCAAGCACGGTATTTCCACCGGTGCAGGTGTTGTGGATGCCGACTATCGTGGTGAAATCAAGGTGATTCTCTTCAATCACTCTGCCAAAGATTTCCAAATAGAAAAGGGTGACAGAATCGCCCAAATGGTATTGGAAAAAATCGTCAATGCCGAAATAAAACAAATCACCGCCGAAGAATTAGTTGCTACTGAAAGAGGTGAAGGTGGATTTGGATCTACCGGTAAATAATTAGTAATGAACAATTGAACGAAGAAATTGAATACAAGAAAGTTTTCTATATCATGTTGAAATGAACCAAAAAACCTTGTTCAAGGCTTAATCCGGCCTCAACAAGTTTCCATGTAGTATTTTACATCTGCGCGTGTGTCAAAATTGACACATTTTTCAGCTGCAAAAGATTAAAGACTAATGTATATTTTAAATTATTTACGAAAATACGAAACGAAACCCAATCATGGGAAGTGTCCCACCCTTGGACCAAAGTAACCTCCTTCAGCCAAAGATGCGTTCAACCTAGCTTGCTGTCCCAAACCTCCATCAATTCCCTCGAAGGGAACGTTGTTACCCCACCAGCTGATATTTTTTGGATGGTATTGAACAGCAAAGAAGATGATGATACTGCTAAATGCAAGACCAGCTCCCAAAGCACTACTAAGCACATAATTATACTTAATCCACCATGCACTATACTTCTTTCTGACGTACCACATAAAGGCGGTAGACATGTAAAGACCCCCGGTGTAGTAGGTTAAGTTATATGGCGCAAATCCAATCATTCCTCCAATGATAATGGTTGGTTGGAAGTATTTGACGTATCTTTGAGGTCCGTAGAAACGAATCAAGACACAAAGAATTGCGAGAAGGAACCCTATCAAGAAACACCATTGCAAGACAGGATACAAACCTCCAAAGACTTTCTTTGGACCAATAACACCCCAAATCACCGAAGACGAGAAAAAAGTGGTAGATGATGGACAAGTGAATTTATTCTTTTGGTGAGGCATACAGTAATCCTCGACATTGTTGATCTTGAAATTGATAGCTGCCAAATTAATCAAAGAACCCACGAAAATACCAAGAATTTGAATACGGAACATAGCTCTTGGAGGAAGTTTGGCATAGTGGCCAATCTTTTGATCGGAAATATAGTTATCAGCCTGCCCGTCAATATTGTAACCCAAAGCTTTAACAAACATCAATGCTTCACCATTTCCTGGCAAGGCATAACCCATGATCAATTCGACCAAAACGTTCAATCCGAAACTGAAATTGGTGGTTGCATAGATGGTAGTGATTGGAATCAAAAAGGCAAGATTAATACCCAAGGCAAAGAAAATAGTCCATACAGGAGTGTTTGTGGGGAACAATTTTATACAAAGAATTGCAAATACGATGGCAATGACAAGCACAACGATGAATACCCAGTCAGGAACCTCCTTGTACTTTCTCATCATAGTCGAATGAGGATCGTTGAACCCATCGAAAGTGCTTGAATGTAATTGTTTGAAGGATACGACCAAACTCTTAAGGGCAGCCCACATAGCTCTCCAATTAATGGCTATCTCATGTATGATTGCGAATGGATACAATGCAAAAAAGGCACCGTAAACCACCAAGTTTCCGGCAGTATAAAATGGAGGCCCATACTTTTCATATTTTTCTTGATCAAATAACGAGTCAGAAGTCAAGACTTTGGAAATATGGTATGGTTCTCCAGTATTAGTAAACAAGCCATTGCTATTGATGGGAAGATAACCGGACCATTTGTAGTTTGAAAAGTAAACTGCCACGATACAGATGAAAGAAATAATAAGACCAACGTACTGATTGGCGGTGGTGTAAAAGGGCGAGACCAAAGGAGGAGAATAGTTGATGTTGTTCCAGTCAAAAGTTGGGATTGGGTTGAGTCCTAATCCCAAACTAGATCCTGTAATTACAGCGAGGTTGAAGTTGTCTGGCTTGATCCAGGTCATCCAGTTGAAAGTGGAGAGTGCTTGAAACAAGTATCCTGGAATCCAGTAATAAAGGAACGAACCACTCATGATCAGGTAAAAGAAGTAATACTTTGAAACTTTCCAGCCATGGATAGTTTCCTTCTTTTCAGGTTTCAATAATGCTCTGTTCAAAGCGATACTTGGTAAAATGGTTTGCCAGATACATCTGGTAGGATAAACCACAAACTTTCTCAATAAGCCCGCAAAGCCTATTCCCATAAAGTTTGTGGAAAAAAGAAGAAGCACCTGGTATCCGGTAGTTACCCACTTTTCATTATAATACATATTCATTTTCAATACAGTGATGTTCCAACCAACATAACTGGTAGAACCAGCAACCGTGAACATAAGACTGGCCAACATTTGCTCCTTGAAAGTCCAAGGACCAGGATTAAGATCAACGGTATAATTCCAGATTTTGAAGCTCCATTTGGGAGTTATTCTGGCTAAGAGCATACCACAAGGGTAAAGGAACATTTGTACCACAGATGCAGGTAATGTGATACTGGGCATTCTGTCATTAAAGAACTGATTGACAAACGCACTGATACATGTCCAAATGATACCCAAAAAATAAACTCTGAGGGTTTCGATTGGAATGGATGGATCATCGTATGGATCTGTGATTGAACGAACTTCCTTGTAAGGTGAGTGGTAGGCCAAAAGAGCAGCTTCCAATTTAAGTTGGGTTTTCCAATCGACTATATCGTAAGGGGAATAAGGGTGGTTAATCGACGATTCAAATGAAGAAGAATCATTTGCAGCCTCTTTGACAGCAACATCCGCATATTTTTTTTCGTCCGAGAAATTATTATCTAATTTTGTGCTGACATTGCCGTCAGGTGCAGCACTTTCCGCGCGTTTCACAAGGTTCCCGTACAAGTCAAACACACCATTGTCTATATTGACATCACCGCGATATTCGACTAAAGCGTCCTTAAGAATTTTGAGAGATTCCTCGAGCGACAACTTTTCGGTTTTCTCAATCATAAACGAAGCCGTTAACGGTAACTCTTCAAGCAGCGCCAAGCCGTCCAAGTCAAGTCTTTTAAGAATCAAATCTTTTTGCGCGTCCGTAAGAGTTTGTCCAACATCCTCGAGGGCTAATGGATGCGACATAACAGCTTCCATATTAACTTCATGATCGGCTTCATCTAAGTGACTGGTAACATTAGCTATACTTTGAATATTAGCCAAAGCTAGAGGGCTTTTTACAGGCTGTAACATGATTATTGGCCGTAAAAAACTTTATGATTGCAATTAAAAGATGGCTACAATAGGTGTTTATATGTTTGAAATTCCCGACTATCGAAAGAAACACGAATGAAATACAATCGTGGCCGTTCATTACTAGGACCCCGCCATACGGCCCAAAGATTGTTGCATTATTCCTTATCACCAACCAAAGTGCTTATCTTGATGGTTACAAACCGGCCGCGCGGTTGGGAAATTTCATTTGACGTAGGTGCTTTCTTTTGTCTTTGTGGATCTATGCGGCTTTGGGCATCAAAATTGTTTGTGCGTCAAATGCGCGAATTAGAGTTGAGGAGAAGGGTCAGGCGAGATAATAGTTTGTGACTCGTTTGTGTTTTATCGATAAGGATGTACCCTGGCACATTTTGTCGGCTAAAAAATACGTGCCTCAAATACGAATGATCAAGGCGGCAATACTAATAATTAAGGCCGAACAAAGCAGATGCATAAATATTTTTTTCCCACATCATGCTGGTTTGAGATTGTTGATAGGCAACCAATTATATCCCGACAGTATGCCAAAATGTGTAGGAATGTGTCTTTGTTCGAAGTATATCCGTGATATACGGAATAGATACAATAGTTAAGACGCTATTGGAATGGCTCTTTACACCACCGGAAGTGCGGGGCCAACTTAATGACTGTACACACAATCAGACTATAGACTCGACAGAATAAAAATGAGTTTTTAAGAAGAAAGCCTACGACGTTATCTAATACGGTGTTCGATACATTATGACCAATGAAGATGTTATCTATTCTCTACTCGTCTTAAACTTCTTTCCGAACCATGTTTGTCAAATAGCTGAGCCCTAACGATATCTGAACTTTATTTTTGTACAAACGATAAATAATTTCCGTGCTTATAAAAATATTTTTTAATTACTCCTAACCTACCATATCAGGCAATATATTAGATCCACACTCCAAAGAGGCATTACTTATTTTCCTTTTTGACATTCTTAGTTTCTGGGGCAGGTTCTTCAGGCTCGATCTTCATACCTTCGCTAGTGGTGTCTTCGTATTCATCCAAATTGATGTTGTCCTTGACTTGGTTGACGGTATCCTTTTCTCTCAAGTTTTCTTCGTTGATCATTTCTTCTTGTTCCTTCAAGATGTTCAACTTCAACTTGGAATCGTCCGACAATTCCAACTTGGCTACATTATAAACTTCATCCGGAATCGACGACAACACTGCCAACAAACCGTCGTAGTATGTTTCAATGCCGTTGTTGTCACCATAGGTGTAGGTGGAGGACAAGATCAAGAGCGTGGATGGTATTTTTTGACGCAAACGCAAGTCGAGCCATGTAGCCAAATCTTCTCTTAATCTGCCAGGCGAAACATCCACAGTTTTAATACCTCTTTGCGAACATGCAATTTGCAATTCCGGAACCGTCAATGACTCGACACCCTCGTAATCAATAGCCTTGTCATCTTTGATGATATTCAATAAACGGTGTCTGATTTGGTAACGCAAGATGGAGTCAGTACCAAATGGTCTCAATGACATGTACTTTGTCATGGCTACCAATTGTGTTCTGGACAAATTGTCCAATACCTGATCGTTCTTGAACAATCTGGCCACTTGGATCAAGTGTTCGTGAGTGGGGTTTTTTCCTATGGAAATTGTGTGGAAAAACGACACGAACGCTTCCTTTTCGGCATTGGTAATTTTTTTGGACAACTTCAACCCCGACTCTTCCATGGTCTTTTTGATGTACTCGGAAGCCGAGACTCTGGCCTTACTGAGCTTGTTGCGCTTCTTTAAACGGTCCAGTTTGGATTCGTAGGTGGAGGGCAAGAGATTTGGGAAAATCTTGAGCGCGATTGGCAACAAAAGTTCGGCAAATGGAATCAATATGAACATCGAGAAAGGAACCAATCTAATCACATCTACAATTGTTCTTTGCAACTGACTACTTTCACGACGGGACAATCCATAACCGGCCATTAATTTGAACAAAAGTTTGGTTGAAACCTTCATTTCGTAACCTAACAATTTGGTTCCATCCCAGTAATGTTGGGCTTCATGCTTTACTTTTTCCCATAGCGATAATTTGGGTTCGGCCTTGGCGACGTCTTTGGTTTTTAAGTCCTTGGACTCTATTTCTGTGGAACTTTTTGAATTCGACTTCAATGCGTTGGTGGAGGCATCTGATAGCTTAGGTTGTTTTGTGTCGACCTTTGAGGCACTTTTATCCAAGTGGTCAACCTTGTCCTTTACTGTCGATTGCGGCCTTGTGAAAAGTACTCCTTGTATGTGCAAAATAGGTCTTAAAGGGTACCTGGCGCGAGTTCCAGCCCTGACGGTGCTCCCGAGTCTTCTAATTACCGGATTCATCATGGTGTACCTAAGGGAAAATGGTGGAGGTGTTGATGAATGGTGGATGGATCTACAAAGGTGAAAATGTCTGCGGCGATGTCGCGATGTCGCCGTGGGGATGTCGCCTCGCCACCGCTCAGTATCCGGACTGGCACCGCGTGCGGTACCGAAAATGCCGAGCCGCGAGTTAGCGAGGACTAGAGAAAGATGAGATGTGGGGGTGAGGGAAATACATGAGGGATATAGATGAGGGATATAAATAATTAACAAGAATATACAGCAATGTATGAGCCTACGCCGGTATATGTGAGGATACACGTAAATGATATAAATGAAATAGATGGCATGTATATAAATGATTTGATATATGAGAATATATGATATAGCGATGATATAACTGGACATGTGAGGCATATTGTGGGGGAGCGCCAGCTGGCCGATTTTGGCACGGCCAGCGAGAATTTGTGGAGACAATAATCATTCGTGCGAATCACAGCAAGACTCAAGTGAGCAGGCCATTTAAGATTAAATAATTAGTCAAGACTTAATTACCTTTATTTATCTGCATCTCTTTCCAATATCCTAGCACTATATTCTCAAATGTTTCACCACATCTCACTAATTCGCTCGCGTTCTCTCGCTTAATAATTTAATCCATAACCTTCCCTTGGTCTTTGCTGTCGCCACTGACTCCGACAATCAAAATTTTGTCCACAACAGTGTGGAAGTCCTCGTCCTCTCCGTCTAACAAAATGGTCAAACTTTGAACGTTCTGGAACCTAACAAACTTGAGTTTGAACTCGTACCATCCTTCAATGTTGCACGCCTCTTCTTCGTGGGGAGCACTTCCCAGGGATGCCTCCTCAAATGAGATGATACTAGTGTGATTGCTCCACACCTTAATCTTGTTTGGCAGCTGGGTTTCTTCCAATTCTTCGTCGTCTAGTTTGTTACTCTCACTCTTGGCTGGAATGCTTGTTTTGATCCACACCGAATGCACCTTGCTTATCGAAAGCAACGGAATGTAGAACAACGACTGGGAGTCTGCATCGGAATACACAGTGGCCGCTTTAGCATTGTTCAACCGAAGCACGTCCTTGACCTCGCCGTCTTGTAGTGGCAACACATTCAACGCTTCGAACTCACCAAAGTGGATCACATGGTTCAACACCTCGAATCCCTTAGGCACCTTCGCGGCTATGGCAGCTACATCAGGGTCGCTGGCCGCAGCTGTCACCTTTGCACCGTTTCCTAACCTCCGGGCTTCTGGATCGGCTTCGGCCTTTTCGTTAAGGGCATCCAATTGCTTGATAAGCTCGGGGACGTTGGCTCCCAGCACACGAGCGGTTTCGTGGCCGTTTTCGTATATCAAAAATGTAGGCACGCTGGTGATATCGAGTACAGTGGCAGCTTCTTGATTGTCGTCCAAATCAACTCTGACGATTTCCACCTTGGAGTAACGCTCACTGTCTTTGCTGTACAAGGCGTCTACAATTGGATTGATGCTCTTGCACGGCCCACACCATGCTGCAGTGAAGTTCACCACGAGATATTTGTTGTTGGCAATGTACCTGTCAAGGTCACTCTTGGACTTTGCAAATTCTACCATATTAATGTGTCCAATGTTGTAAATGTCTTCAATTGAGTGCTTTCTGTATTGCCTTGCCCTCTTGTCTTCGCGGTGACTATATGTACAATTAGTCAAGACACAAATGAGGCAAGCGAGAAATGAGTCGCAACAATTTACACACCACTTTGGCAACCTCTACACACCATTCAGTAGACCTGAATAACTGAATAGAATTAGTTTTGGCCATCCATTGTACTCTATCACACACTGTCCTGTTCCACGCTTAGTACCGCCGGATATACCTGCTGTTCTATCCAGCCCCCCCTCTTCGGTGTTACCGCTACCTGCACACAACCTGGTATTGTTAGTTGTGAAGAGTAGCCCTTGATCTGATTTGTAACCAACTACCATCAACCAATCAACCATTCCAGCTGCATCATCCCACCTCAAGTGCTAGAGAATTGAATTTCTAGCGTTAAAGCCATCGGGCAAAAATTCGACTGAAAACCACTTCAAGATAATATTTTTCATAGTCATCAATAGTCAATTATAGCTGCTAATGGTTAAAAAAGACAAACAGGGAGCTCCCGGGACTCATACCAGACCTGGCCCTGTGGATCCAAAAGACAAAGACGGCTTCGGTCTTGACCTCGAACACACTAAGAAGGAACCAGCTTCGTCGCCAGATGTATCATCCATCCAGGTCAAGAAGGCGGGTGAGTTGGCGTCGATGTTTCTTGAAACCCGTAAGGCGTTGCAGGTCGACCGCAATGTGATGGATCCTATTCACGACAACAAGGAGCCTTTCAAAGGCACTGAAATATCACGCAAAACCATTATGAGAGCAGAAAAAGTCAAGTCTATGATCAGTGTCAAGTACATGTATCTTGAAAGATTGCATTACATATCACAGCACGAAGTACAACACCCAGGCGTCGAAGGAGTGTACAATCCGCTTCAGATTCTTAGGAATCGTAAGATCAGTGCCAAGTATAATGACCATCCCAAGCCACTTAGTATCAAGACGTTGCCGTTGGCGTCCAACGTATTTAGCAAGCATAACAAAGACTCCAAGACTCCGTGGAAAATGGTATGGGCCATTGAGTTACCAGAGTATCTCGACGACTTGGTGTGGATGAGGTCTCACTGGCACGAAATTCGTAATGCCCGTGGTGAACTTTGGTTTCCTCGCAGTGGTCTGAACTCGTCAGGTTCCTCTGGAGAAAAGCAGAGACTACATGATAAAATATTTGCTTTTGATGAAGAAAGCACCAAAAAGTCTCATAGAAGGCGACATCTGTCGTCAGCGTCCAATAGTACCGACAGCGACAGTCATTTGTTGAGGATATCGGCTGCAAGGTCGCCTTCCAAGAGTAAAATGAAGGAGAAAATGAAGCGCAAACTTCACAGCGTGACGTCGTTTTCTTCCAACCCCGAAGATGACCATGAATACGGGCAGAATCTCGAAAACAAGGTACTTGGCAGCAGCATAGCTCCCATATCCACCAGTAGTCTACCCTCGACACGAGACCCCCTCAAAGAGCAGCTATTCAAAAGAATATCGAGGCTGCCCGAAAGAAATGATGACTCGTTCGATACTACTGACCCACGAAGCGTGGCACCACGAGTGCTAGTCACAAGCCCGACAAAGGAAATCGACGTCAATGATGTTGCGATCAAATCTATCTTGGCTGATCCTTTTGATGTGGCGCCATTCTACGGTGAAGATTCTCAGGAGAACACTTTTCACTCAGATAGTGATCAAGATATGAGCTCGACAATATGCAAGGCTGATATGGTAACCCAAGAACTTGAGCAGGTGTTTCATAATTTCCGGTACTTCGAGCTAGCAATCAGCTCACGCATCAACTATCTTCTTCACGTATATCCTCACTTGACACGGTCCGTCGACAACAAGCTCGAGTATATTTTGCATCACCAGCTCAAGGATATTTCCCAAGTGGTCACGAAAATTAGTGACGAGCAGTTTCCAATCTATGACGAATTATACCACGGTTTCCGGAACGAAGTTACTGCCATAATGCACATGATAAACGACGACTATTCCATTAAGATCGACAATCTCTTGAGTGCGAGCGACCGTTCTATTGGAGAAATCAATACGTCGTTGTCGTTGGAGTTGCGCAAGTTCGATGAGCGTGTGGATAAGCTCAATTCATCGTTGTTTAGCAACAACGTGGTATCCGAAACGATCAAGGATGCTGATTTGAGCTTCAAGATCAAGACCACCAACAACTATCGTATGCTTTACTACTGTCTCGAAAATTTGATTGTGGTGATGCTTCGGTTGATCTGGGTGATTGTCAACATCTACAAGGTGTTTGAGAGTGCCTTGAAGTTGATCTGGAGAGTTTTGAGGTTTCTCTTGTTCTAATGTAAATAGTACAAATAGTACGAACAGTAATGAAAGAATCAAATAATAGTCACAAATAGTAAAGTAAGTATTAAGTGGTATCAAATACTAACAACTAAGAAATGGTAACAATCACTAATAAATAATGGCAAATAACAAGTAGACAAATACCAATGAAGAACTACCCTTAATGAATGAAGCAATCTGAGTGAAAGTAGCTGCATATATGTCAGATATTTGACTTGTTTTGCCACTCTATTTTCTTACAAGTGAACAGGAAATGCATTCGTTTTTGGTTATTTGTGTAGCGCCGTCTTTTTTTGCAGCAAAACTTTTTGCTGCAAAATCAAAAATCGCGCAGTGCTTATCTTCAAATTAGTTTAGACCACGCCCAGTAAGGTGAATTAAGTTGCTAGTATCAACTGATCTACCACTAATGTTATCGTTAATTTCATTTATTATTGGTTTTATATTAGTTGTATTATCGATTGAACTATCAGTTCTATTATCAGTTATGATCAGCTATTACCAGTTATTATCTATTACATTGTCAGTTCTATTATCAATTTATATTATCAATTACATTATACGCTATCTTTAAAGCTTTATACCATATTAATCAGCTCTTTTTCTATTAATTCCCTATAACTCACCGATCAATTTATTTGCATTGACAACCAACTCGCATTTTTCAGTGTACTGATCGCCGCTATCAATCATAACCCCAACCACTTTTGCGCGGGCTTGTGCGAGAAGTTGATGCACCATTTCGCGCTTAGCCTCGTAGGACGCATCGCTAAGCTGGCCCACGTTCAACATGATCTTGGGCCCGGTGTATGGAGCGTAATTGTAGATCTTGTCAATCAATGCCATCAATTGTTCTACCGACAACTCAAGATTAACTTCCAACACCACAAACGTCTCGTCATTTCCAGCGGTCCCCACCACTGCAACGGTACCAAGTTTGGTAACCGACAAAAACTGGTGTTGCTGCGACGATGCGTACATCGAGTCCAGCGCCGATGTTATTCTGTGGGCATACATGGAAGAATCAAAGGTCAAGTGCGAGTCCAGTGATCCAAACCCTACTGCGAACGGTACTCCCGATACGATTTCACGGTGGAGCTGCGACTCGATAAGGGTGGAGCTCACCAATCCCATCGAGTACAAGTCGGAAAAGTACTGTGGGGTAATAGTATCGGCAATTTCACCTACGATGGGACAAGTGTTGGCGAGGGTACTGAGCAAGGACCGGCACTCGGCCATGCCCTGGACCAATTCGTAGCTCATGCGCGACCCAGTGCTAAAGCTGTATTGGCTCATATTGGCTCTAAGGGCCACTAGCACGTCCGGGTTGGTTGGAGCGGAACAGATCCATTCAGCACATGCCTTGGCCTGGGACAGATCGCTGATAAATGCTGGGCCGGTGACTACCACGAGTGGCTGCTGGTGCGACTTGTCGCTGTGCAATATATCAGATATTATTTGCCTCGAGGCCTGGACCTTGGCATGTAACTCGGGACTAGCAGGGCACAAGTGGTCTTGAAGCACTTCGGGTGCAACCACAGATGCCTGGCCCCTGCCAATGGCACTTGCGGCTGACGTGGGGGACGTGGTTAGGGTGTGTGGGGGCCTAGGCTCGGCACCGATGTCTCTCAAGCTACCTATGCTCGACTCAAGGTCAGTTTCATTTTGGTCTATAGTCACTTCCGACGACGAGAAGTTTGACTTGGACAAAGTCTTTAGTCTGTGTACTGATTCCATGGTATGGTGGTTGGAAAACTGGTAACGGCGGAAATGTAAAATATATAATATATACACAAAAGGCGATGAGTCAAAAAAAAATAAAAATCCAACAATATACAAACTGCATGAAGCTGAACGAGCGATAGCGATAGAGGTTAGTGCGAGATTAGAGAACAAGCGCAGGCGAGGTCAGAGAAGAGAACAAGTAGTAGAGAGAAGTAAGAGCGGAAAAGGGAGTAAATAGAGGGAGGACTGCTTTTCTTTCTAAATGACGGCAATGTACCACTATTGATACAAACTGTATACCCACGGATCTACATACTAGACGTATATGGCTGCATCCTACTATCATTCCATTTAGTCTATCCTACGCTATCTTTCTAACTAACTCTATACTCTGTTACATCGCACCTTTATCTCAAGCAAACACTCTACCTTGAACAATAATTCAGTCTCGTAATCTTTATGTCTATTTGCACATTAGTTCTTGCATGATTCTCATGTCTATTTTCGCATCTAGTATTTTCTAGTACTATTTTCTAGCCATGTCATTTCTTGACTCCGTGGTATCACGTGCATTTCAACAAATCTTCAACTCCATACGCCTACAGTTATTACTCCACAATGCAGCCTCGTTCGATAGCCTTGCTTCGTAAGTAGTCACGGACATCTACCGGATCGTACTAACAAACAGAAAAAATTGATACCAATATTGAGCAGTTGCTTCAAAAGTTCCAGGATCTCTTCGAAGTTAACATCACTCAAGACAAACCCAAAGAGCTTCTTGCGGTGGAATCACTCACAATTGAATCCGATGCATTGATTATCATACGGCTCTGCGAAGACCTTTTATCTGTGTCGAACTCATTAAAGGAAACATGGTGTCTTGGAACGTTGAAGGTAGATCCATCACAGAAACAGACAAGCGATTCCGACGTCGAAAAGGTGTTTAATCAGTTCAACCAGTTGACTGATAGGATAGCCCAGTTTGAAGCTAAGAAGTCTCTTGTGAATTGAGCAATGGCGAGCGATAGCGAGCGGTTTACGGCGGAAATGTATTAAAATAGGTGAAGAGTAATGAAATTTTGATGGTGAAGAGTAATGAGATAGCGAGCAGTGGAAAATGTATGATAAGTACTGTAAATTGGTCAAATGTATATTAATTACCGAGAAATAAAGGTGCAAATGTGAAATAGTGCGGTGTCGAAGGTTGGATGTAGTTGACATTATTCATTATATTATACAGACTATTATACTATTTTATATGGGGACTGGCAGGCCGACTGAGCTCCTTTTCGGTCTTTTCTTCAAACAAGTTGACGAATTTCTGGACCTTGCCCACCTTGATGAACTTGAACTTTTTGTCTTGCTTGATGTATGTGGGCACTAATGGAGACTTGTTTTTGAATGCATACTCCAAGCCTTGGGTATCTTCATAATTGACCATTGAAAACGACGAGCTGCTTATGCGAGAGAGCGATTTTCGTTTGGAGGGTGAAACAAACGAAGACGTCGATACATGAGATGCTAGTATCTCCGACGAGTCGGTGCGTGTAAGTTCTACCGGGGGCTCCAAGGTGGATTGAGGCTCCAATTTGGTGCTTTCTTCTTGATCCAATCCGCATTCCAACTCTAGCAAATTATCTAGTTTAATATAATTGTCCTTAAATTCTAAATTGTCCTTGAACTCGTTATTGTGAGAATCCTTCAAGTCTGTTAAATTATCGGGTGAGTTTATCTTATTTGTTGTATTGTTCACCTTTGAATTATGCTTCTCGTTTGTATTTATCGTCTCACTTTCCTTGATAAACTCTTCGTTGTGTCTTAAATTGTCCATATTTTTAATAAACCCCACCATTTTTTCTGCTTGTTTCTTGGGTTTGTAGTCATAGTCTTCTTCGTCGTTGGAGTTGGATCTAGTGGTATCGTTGGAACGAAGTAGTAAAAGCTCGTCGAGCGATAGTTCGAATTCGTCGTCGGTAAACTCTTTGTTCTCACTGTCTCCATCGAGTGTTGTCTCGCTTATTGAAATTGTCTTTATAATGTTGGGCATCTGTTGTAATGTTTCGTTCGAAATGCCTTGTGCCTCTTGTGCATCTTGTGGTTTTTCTTGTGGTTTTTCTTCTTTTTCGTTTTTTTCTTCATTCTCGAGATACTCTTTGATTTCATTCATAAACCGGGTTCGTATATACTTTTCAATCTGGTCTATCATCTGCTCGTCACATAGTAGTACTAAGCCATAATTCTCATCTTTTAAAAAGTCGAGAGATATTCGGTTGTCGATTTCGTCGTATGTAAACTCCAACAACTTCAATGTCAAGTTTACCACCAATATTTCGTTCGAAACCAATGGCTGGATGTACTGGGGATAAATAAGCCTGGTCCGGGATATCTTGGAATTACGGGCCAAACACACCAAGTTTTCTTTAATCAAGTCCGACGGCCTGAGGTTCTTGTTTCGTACTAGCAAGGTGTTTAGCTCAATGTTCAAATGGAATTCGATATTACCCATATCATACTGATGGCCCTGAAGGCTCACGATTTCTTCGGCCTGGCCATTGATATACGTTTTGACTATTGAGTGGATCTTTTCTGGGATGTCGGATGAGAATAGAAAGTTGGGTTTGTTTGGATCTTGGTGACTATACTGTAGCTTGAAAGCGTCTTCCAACATGTTAATGAAGCTTATGCTACCGATGGTGGGTTGTATTGATTGGATTGTTTAAATTTTGATTGTTTGATATATTACAGTGAAGTGATTATAGTACTTGAGATATTGTGATAATTGTGATAGTACTTGCTATGTTATGATATTGCTATAGCACTAGTTGTCTGGCACTGGCGGTCCTCTAAACAAACAAACAAAACATGATCGTAGCCAAACTGCAAAGTGCGTGCGAATTACAGTTTAGATCCAGACTACCAAAGTAGCACCAAACGGCTTGAGGTTTCAACAAGTCGACAGACCACAGAGACCAGCAACATGACTTCGTACTACTTTAGCATCATAGGGACGCGCGACAACCCCATCTACGAGGTCGAGTTCTCGTCATTCAAAAATGTGTCGACGTCGGTCTCCGGCGCTGCGATTCCGGGCAAATCACAGTTTTCGGCCAGTACCAAAGAAATCCTCCCGTTCATATCCAATTCGTCTTTAGATATTATCGAAGATGCACAGTGGTCGACCAGCCAGTTCTACTTGGGTAAAATCGACTCTTTTTATGGTCTTTTGGTCAATGCATTCACCACCCAGGGCAACATCAAATTGGTGCTATGCTACGACGTTAATAACAGCAGCGCGGGGCAGAAGAATGATGACAATTCGATAAAACAGTTTTTTGTGGAGGTCAACGATTTATATGTTAAATGTTTGTTGAATCCGTTTTATTCGGTGAACGATGTAATAACGTCGCCTGATTTCGATTTGAGGGTGAAGATGGCCGCGAAAAAGTACTTCTAAGATAACTGAAGTTACTAGAGTAGAGAATAAGATGACTGAACAAGCGATAGCGAGAAATTGATTGTATATTAGAAAAATGAGAACTGGTAGCGAGAAAATAAGTCGTAGGTCAGAAAATAAATAGAAATCTAAAGAGCTGTTAAAAGAATGGCCTGGAAATTATCACAAGAATCCGATAATTTGAGTTCTGAATTGTCTTTAATTTATACAATAGTAAGAATAATAAAAACTAAACGAGCGATAATGAAAGGAGTTATCGATAGATAAGTATAAGTAGTCTGCGAGGGTGGATGATAGTGATTGTACTTTTAGTAAAAGAAAGTCTAACGGTAAGATACTACTTTCAATAGTTGAGTGCTAGGTACATGTGAACTGTTGGGTTAATAAATGCAAGTAGTAATCTGGGATAAAATGCAAGAGTGGTAAACTGGAATAGAAAATACGATGGTGTCTGACTCGGTGAGTTCTATGATTTTTTAAAAAGTTCTAGATTATAGTCTCTACACACTAGTCCTCTATTTGAAGCGATTAGAGACTTAAATATAGTGTGACATGTAGATATTGAGAGTAAGTGTGGACTTGATTAGAGTCGATAGTTTACATGCATTTGCAGTTACTCGTTTTGGCAATTCGCAGCCATCGTGTTCAAATTCAACTCAGTACAAGCACAGAGAATGTATTTTTGATACTTCTATATCTTGTTCAGTTGCTATACAAGTGTTGACCAGAAGACATCGCTCAATCATTTTTATTGATACCTTTATTGATCATCATAGAGCCTCAAACAGCTCATTAGTAGATCTAGACCTTCCTCGTCTGTCTACTTTTTTCGATACAAGTTTCTCAACTTATCAAGTCGCTCGAGCCCCGACCACAAAGACTCACAAAGACTTTCTTCGACTCATATTGGTGCTGCACATCTTAGTGATCTACTTTATGCACTAAGATAAATGTAGTATGTTATGCAGATATCAAGAGTAATTGATTTTAATTAGAGTCGATATTTTACATTTATTTGCTGTTACTGTAAGGTAGGGTATTGGTTCTACATGAGTATTTGGATAGCCTACAAATAGTGAGTTTTCTTGAGATTTATCTTCTCAATTTGTCAAATTTTTACAAAAAACGTTAAAAATCGTTAGCCAGTCAACTAAACCCATCTTTTCTATAAATCACAATTTGTCATGATATTTCTACATGGAGGAGCTTTTAAGCATCTAGGGTGCTCTAGAATAGTATGGTTTATATTCAATTATGTACTCGCTATTTGACGTGCATAAAAGTTCATAACCGCACTGAATTTATTTTAACAAAAAAAGCAGGGCAAAATTTGCACCCAAATTCAGACTTGGGTGCTGGATACATTGATGATCATGTTTTGTGCATAAGGTATATATGGTATGTCAAGAACTAAGAATATTGTTGTAAAATACCCTTGGGCTATTAGAACTCGTATCTAATCGTTCTTCAAAGGTTTAATATCAGCGACTTTTTCTTTCGAAACGTATCCAATAGCTGACAATCTTTCAGCCAAGAGAGGGTGAGAATGGTGGTAGGCCGAGTACAACCAGTCAGCATCCATGGCAACTAAGTTTTTGCTCATTAATTTGATGAGACCTTTGGCCAAGTCATCGGCGAAGCCCCCGTTTTCGGCGTGTTGGTCGGCTTCATATTCGTGCTTTCTAGATAACGAGTTCTGAACAAATACGAATGCGCTTTGGACAGGTGAAAATATATCAATAAACAAATAGAAACCAACGATGGTAGGATGAGCCGAAATAAATCCAAACGAGTTGTAAAAAGAAGTGTTTCCGATGAATGCTGAGAACAACGAAAAGCAAACGAAAATGAAACTCTGACTGAGGACCATTGTCTTGGGCAAATGAGACAATTTCCAGTGGCCGATTTCATGGGCAATAATTGAAACAGTTTCTTCAACAGTGTGTTGCTCAATCAATGTATCGTATAAAACGATTTGCTTGCTCCAGGGCAATCCGGTGAAGTAAGCATCGGAGTGAGATGATCTCCTGGAACCATCGACTACATACAAATTAGTCAATGGAAACTTTTGAGTTGCGGCATACTTTTCAATTTCGGTTTTGAGCTCTCCGTCTTCCAACGGAGTGAACTTGTCGAACAATGGCAGAATCAATGTAGGTAAAATAGTCATAAATATCACTTGACTTACAAGAACAAACACCATAGAGTAGGTAATAAACGCATCACCAGCAAAATCAATAATCTTCAAGAGTCCTGCTGCAAGTGGTAGATTAATCACCAATCCTAGGACACTAATCTTGAGTTGTTCAATTACCCAAAAACGTACAGTTTGTTTGTTGAACCCGTACTTTTCTTCCAAGACAAAATTATGGTAGTAAGATACGGGCAATTCAGTAACATTATAGATTAGTTGTTGAATACCTATGAAGAAAAGTGACTGAGTTACCACACCACCCATAAAGCGTGGTAAGTAAGGAGCCACAGTCGTCATAGCTAAACCGCCCCAGGTCCAAAATTTGAAAAGCAAATCGTACTTGATGATCGCAACTTGCCGAATCAAACCGTAAATACTGGAGATGAAACCAAACTTAGCCTTTGTACGTGAATAGTCTTGGGAAAGGTCAAAAGTTTTTTGAGATATTTCTGCTTTCAAAGACAATGGTGGAGCGGTTTTTTTTAAAACTTGGTACTGACGATATTTGAGGTAGTTTTCAAACACGAATTGGCCTACGGTGAAGCCAAGAATGACAGTTTTCCAATTGATACTGGAATTGTCGAGAAACGAAAAAGTCTGTTGTTAGCATATAATTAATTGAACCATTGTTATATACGTACTTCTGCTAATGAAAACATTATCGATAAAGAATAAATGCTACACCCTTTATCTCTATTTATAATAAACAAAAATTATTTTAATCGAAGAAACGGTACCTGCAGCCTTTCGCTCGGATGGCACTGGGGTGACAAGGTTAGGAATAATAGCCGTCGGCAATCAAGATTAAGAATTTGCGATTCAAAATGTTACAGCGGAAAACTCCAGCCAAAATTGCACAGCGACGTGAACGGAATTAATATTTAATCAAATGTGCTTACTGAAATCAAGGATCTTTTTCGAATACTTTCGCAACTAATAAACTGAGCTCGATTGATTTAATCGATAATTGAATTATTACCCTAGTCTCCAATTCATTTGAACTAAGATACTTCCTTGGACAGAAAGCACTAAATTGAGTTGAAGAATTTACGAATCATCTGGACCACTGATAAGCTTATTCTATCAAAAAAAACCACTATGGTTATGAGAAATTCGGAGAGGGCATAAGTTGGAAGGAAAAATACGAGGGAAATGAATAGGAACTCGGGCCATTGGCACGCTGCTAATCGAATAAGATTGATTGTGAATAGAGATCTCATAACCAGCATAATATCTTGATTATATATATTCCGCATTTGGCGTACATGGCCGCCCAATTTTACATTAAAAGACGTATATGCAAGTTAGATTTAATTTGTGGATTCCGCTTGATAGATAACAACTAGTACAAACTGAACCGTATATTACGCTTTATAGATAACTACTAGTACAGATTGAACCGTGTGGGTCGTATGGAAGGGTGCCGCTTATTAAACGGCCACAATTTATATTCGGCAAATTCAAACATTATAGCTCGGCTAGCAACCTACTTTGAAACTGGTAGGTCGGTGTAGATGTCAGTCCGATGGATGCATTAGTCTCGGTAGTTGACATGAGTAGTGTGAATATCCCTCAGTGTGGTTTCACGAGTTTCACTTTTGCGCGCCTTGTTAAAAATACACTCTATTTGGGTGCAAAAACGTCATTCTCGAACTACTATTCTCACGATCGCATGTACCATCGAAGTACTTCTCGCTCAATAGCATTGCATGTATTCACTATTAATTCTATTTACACTAGTTTTCCTCGTCCAACACCTTGTTGCTATCCACAGTATAATTACCATCTTCACCCTTTACAATCATACCCTGTTCTTTCAAAGTATCAAACATATCCTGAGGAATCCATCCACCGGTGGCTGCAAATGGACGGGTCAAAATTTCGTTCTGGTAGTCCAACAACTCCTCTTCCACCTCTACAATATAATCATCAGTATACTTGATAGGAAACTCTGGGTTCTCAGTATTGGCCAAACCATTACTAACATATGCTTCCCACATACTTCTCAACTGGATCATGGAGTTTTCAATGTACAAGTAGTCCTTTTCGTTTTTGAGTTCCAATGCTTGTAAGTATGGGCTCTTGATAACCTTGATATGAGGAGAGGCCACGGCAATCAAGTCGTGACGTCTTTCATTCAAGCCCAACTCCCACAAACGCTCGTTTCTGGTCTTGTAGAACATGAATTGGTACTGTTGTTGCTCAACTTCATCCATTTCACCATATCCTGGAATATCTTGCTCTAAGTCGTACACTTTCACACCGTTGTAGGCTACAAACGATGGGTAGTTGGCCAAGACAAACGGCTTAATTGTGGAATATTCCATATCAATGAAGTATGGCTTATTACCATCATTTTTGTTGAGAATAACGTTCAATGGGTCCAAATCTGGAAGGTATAATCTGGGCTTGAAAAGCTCATCACAGCTCATTATCGATACCGATTTAGGATTGACCAATTTAGGGGCCAAAGTCTTCAAGTTTTCAAGGGTTTTAATCTGGTTTTTGGTCAATTGAGCCGACGATTCGGATTTAGGGTCGTCACGGTTCATAACAGCATTGGCACGGATGTTTTCCAATTCGATATCAGCAATAGCAGTGACCAAGTCTAATGGTTTGGAAGCATCCCATGGACCAGTGTGTTGGTTAATTTGTGCTTCAGTCAACTTGTTCTTGTTCTTACTGAAAGACTTTTCTACACTAGGCCCGATTCTCCATCTGTTTTTCAACAAAGGATTGGTTTCACCGTCATATGGAACGTCTTGTTGGTTCAAGACAGAGACGTCGTTGTGGAAATAAAGCGAACCGAACTTGCTGAAGGTGGTGGAGACTACTTTATCGTGGAAATCGGCAATTGGATCTACAACAGACTTGAGTTTTTGCTGCGTTTCTTCACTATCTTCAGCCAACGGATCCCACTGCTTCATCAACAAGTCTCCTTCAATATGTTCCATCAAAATAAATGGACTTTTCAACTCGTTAACTCTGGATGTTCCGTACGCCAACACTTTAGGAACACGGGCGTTGAGTTTTAAGTCAAGAAAATCGAGCGTGGCCACTTCGGACTTGATTTTCTGGCCAATACTGTACTCCGATTCCAATTTGTATGGGATTCTCAACACCAAGTCCTTACCACTACCAAGAGTGATCTTGTAGATACGGTGGTGCTTTCCTTCGTGGATACTGGCAATGGACTTGACATTTAAAGAAGTGGTGCCTAAAAGCTTGTTGATCAAGTTATGAGTCAAAGCCACGGTTCCATCGGCCAAAGTAATAGGTGCTCTGATAAATGGCTCGCCGCTCTTGTCGATATTTTTGGGGTCCTGACGGGTTTTGTCAAGACCTTCCAAAGTCTTGGCTAATCCCTCGATAGAGAACACGGTTTCTCTTTGAGCCTTCTTGGCTTGGTCATCACTTAACCATGAACCCCAAGTGTATTGGAAAAACCTGCTTCTTTGGGGATCTTTTTCGTCGGAGATCTTGGTGAAAGTTTCTGAAGGTTCGGCTCTAAGGCTCGATTGGAGTCTTTTAAATTGGAAAACAGCATTGCTGGCATTGCTAGCAATAGCACCCTTTGGTCTAGATGCGCTTCTTATAGCTGGTCTGGCGATTCTCGACAACATTATGGTGGGAAGAGTAAAGCTGAAAATTCTTTGAATAATTTCGATATTTCACTCACGTGAATCCGGGGAACATGCTGACCATATACAGGAAAAGCATAAGACCAAGAATCCTTGTACCATATCTACTCTATTTTGTTTATGTATCTAGGTCAATGCCATTCTCCTCTCCACTTAATATACTGTTTCTAGGAGAGAAGAGATTATACTATGCTATTGCCCTTGTAATTACTCTACTCTACTCATAACTCATTGCAAAATAGGGTTAATAGAGAGGAGGTTTCAAGTAAAGTGAACCAAACAGAGCAATTCGAATAGGTTCATTAAAGCAGGCTGAGTAGAGGCTGGCAGACGTGAGACTAAATAATGACGAGTGACTCTTACCATTCCTCGGTCACTCGTGTCAGAATGATATATGCTAGTGTTGAAATACGGCTGAAAATGTCCTCTGTTATTTAGTATACTTTCAGTAAACTACTCTCTACGGCATATTATAGTACAACTTTGAAGCCACATTGTTTGTTAAACTTTCAAACTCGTCTTGGATATATGCATTCTATGGGTGCAAAACTTCTGACTGTTTTAACTTGCAGTTTCGCATAGATTGCAGGAAGTGACAGATAGAAGTAGACCGTATTACAAGGATTAAATTACCGTTTACTGACACCCTTTATTCGATACTTTCATCTCTATACACATTTTTGTCTTTATTTACTTTTCTTTCCATCATAATTTGTTTCATTTTTGACCGTGTTAGTGATCACATCTATTTCTCGTCTTTGACAATGCTGAAAATTAACTCTATTTTCATCCTCATCTCATGTTAATAATTAGATCTGCTACTAATCAAGAAGCCATGGCAATCACATCATTTCCTCCCATTAATAGACCTCCTAAAATATAGTTGCTGTAACATAGAATCAATTCCATTTCTTTTCTACCTCTACGCGTAATTTAATAGTAATCGTCAATCGTTAGCTAAATAAATAATAACATATATTCCATTTTACTCCAACGCACCTGTGCTTAACAAGTTCATTTTTTCATTCAAAGTAACGGGAGGAAGCACAGAATCTGCAGTCAGCAATTTCTTATCGAATATGGTGGCACGTTTTTCAGCCACTCCTGCCTCACCATCTACCTCAGAGTCAGTTGTTCTGAAAGATGCCTGGCTAGCATTGAGTTCTGTAGCAAACGATATAGGTCTTTGCGGTAACTCAGAGCCCCTAGATGGTCCATTAAGTTTATTTAACTTTGTCAGTTTAGGTGGGGTCATTGCTTGCTGTTGCTGGTTCAACATCATATTGGCAATAACTTTGCTCGAGTACTGACTAGGCCCAGTTCTGTGGAACTTCTTGCCTTCTACACCGTCTTTGGTAGCAGTAACAGAAAGACACGACGTGTTCGAATTGCGGGAAATGGGTCTTGATATTGGCTCGGTGCTAGGTGACTGAGGGAATTCAGGATTTGGACTGGAAACTAGTTCAGATCTCAGTGGAAACTTGGTATAATCAGTGCTGATAACTGACGAGGAAGAAGGTGAGCGCATATGCTGATGGCGAGGTGGAATCTCATTGGATCTTTCCTCGAATGGCCCATTCAGATTCACCGCCAGGTACCTACCAATACTGTTGTTGGAGTCATGGCTGAAACTCGAGGATACATCGTCTTCAGGATTATAATGTTTCGATTGATTGAATTCTATACCATCCAAATCGTCGATCGATTCACTGAAGATGGATTTGATGCTAGCAGCTGGATGTGACATCTTGCGTACTGGAGAGTATGGAGTATATGAAGTGTCTTCTGTAATTTCTGAATTATAAGTTGAAGATTGCAATTTCGATCTCAAGCTGGTTACTACGCGGTCACGAGCCCCGCGTGTCCGTAGTCTCTCCACCCAATTATGAGGTCATTCCGATTTTTTAGCGGAACATAAACCTGTTCTAACAGGATCCACCTCCCGTGGACCGGAATACAAGGGAGCAGACCTGTTCTAAATGAATCTGACACCGCCCGTGCGTCATCGAGACTAGTGTCACGCATCATGTGATTATGTTCTGAGTGCATGTAACGCATTTCCCAGAAAATAACCAGGTACATGAGACGTTGTAAAATCGACTGCAGTCGTCGCGCAGAGCCAAGACTTTGTCACCAGATACGTTTATTATAATAAAAGAGCGACACAGAGTGTAATTGATCGTAAGACACGCAAATACGACGGACTACATATCAAGCTCGACCAAGCTACGCTTAAATAGGAAGTGCATATTTTTAGAGATTCAACCCAATTGTTAAACGCAGAATGTAACGGTCGAAGCTATTATTTGTCACTCAGTTGGCTTCCTCTGGATGTATCGAAGTCGTAGTCTTCTCCTCGAGATCATCTCAACCATTTGCTAGAGAGTCATTTGTTTCTCCCTAGTCCTGCAACAGCAAGGTATTAAGCACTAAAGCATAGAAAGGTATAGTTTAAGGATTAGAAAATAAGTAAATATTATATCATCAAAAAAATAAATAATCAACGGAGGATGAATATACCATGACTTACTAGAATGAATACAAAGAAATGAATAGATACAAACCAGACTCTAAGATTTGTATCTTCAAATATGAGTATCAATATGCGTCAAATCTTTGGACAATCTTACGCTAAATTAAATAATAATTAGTTACTTGTAACGCTAAAAGCATTTAATCTTTGAACAATTACTCTAGCTAAAATAAGTTACTTGAATGTTGTGTTGGTTGTTAGAAAGTAAATATTGCCCAAAACTTTTAAAACTGTTTTGAATCTTGCTGTTTCCAGTAGCCAAGCAGTAGAACAGGTTCGATTGACAACGCCGTGGAATCGATCCATGCGGCTTGGGCTTAAATGGGTGCAAATCCAAAATCGCACCCGAGCCGCAAAGTCACGTGACCAAAACGTATCGTAAGAAAAATGCGATGGAGAAGAAGAGCCACCAAGACAAACCACAAACCTGTACGATGCCAGAAAACTTGATAATACCGGGCGATTCGCTCCAAGTGGACTTCGAGTCCTTCAAAACCAGCTTAGGGCCTGGGATATACAAAAACCCCAGAACCCAAAAGGTTATACCTGCATCGGCCGGTGTGCTAAACATCAAGACCAATAAGAAGAGTACCACCCAAGTGGTATACATTGAGTCAAATTCTAAAAGATATATACCGCAGATGAACGATTTTGTCATTGGGATAGTAGTTGGTGTGATTGGAGAACAATACAAAGTCCAGCTTCAAAACTTTTCAGCCAATGTAATGTTATCGATGATGGCCTTCCCCAATGCTACCAAGAAGAACAGACCAAATTTGAAGGTAGGACAAGCAGTTTATGCTCGTGTTTCACAGGCTATACCAGAAATTGATGTAGAATTGGAGTGTATTGATCCTATTAGCGGAAAAGAAGGAGGATTTGGGTTTTTGGACGAGTCAGGCTATATCTTCGACGTCAACCTCAACTTTGCCAGAGAGTTATTATTCAATCAAAACAGCATATTTCTTGAAAAATTGGCATCCAAGTGTCAATTTGAAATAGCCATAGGTATCAACGGAAAGGTATGGATCAAGTGTGGAGACGGATTAAAGATCGAAGAGGCACAAGCAGAAACCAGCAAAAACCCTACTGACGATATGGACGAAGATGAAGACACTCCAAACAAGGTAGCTGGTCCTAGTACGTCGCTCAAAGACATAAAAGCCACTTTGGCAGCTGCCCGGTACTTGACTCGGTGTCAGCAAGTAACGGCTGACCAAGCCGATATTGAGCTTGAGCAAGCATTTAGGTCTTATAATTAGTACGGAACGAGCGAGCGAGCGAAGTATACATAGATATAGAAATGTAAGAGGTACATTAAATATAATATTCAAGGTATATAAGATGTAAGCGACGTATAAGAGATAAGAGATACAGGTAAACCGTCCAGTCTCATCTCATCTCGCGCATCAACTTGCGAAAAAATATTAATTGAAGATTGATTTTTCAACACGATAAAACTACGAGCGATAGCGTGAGAAGCTACTAGTTGCAATAGAGGTCACAAGTCGCTGAAGATATACAAAATGGTGACCGAGAAAGACCGTAAAGAGCCTAATGCTGCCAAGAAACCAGAAATGACGGCGCTCGAAATCAACCACTTGGCCAGACAGCGCCGAAAGATCGAAAAGGACAAGAGAAGAAACCAGTACGAAGATATCCAGGTCCAGTCTACAAACAACTCGTCGATCGTGTCCAAGCGTTCAGTGGAAATGTTGTATACCAAGGATATCAAGCCTGAACTAGGCGAATGGTTCAAGTTCTTTGTGCCTAAGTCCAAAAGAAGGTCCCCCGCTATTAACAGAGGGTACTGGATTCGGATGGAAGCTATACGACAAATCGTATTGCGCATCGCCGATGCCAGCCATGGCCGCAAAATCAATGTGATCAACTTGGGATGCGGTTTCGACCCGTTACCGTTCCAGCTCTTGAGCATGGATACCGGCGCACAGTTCAACTTCTTGGACTTCGACTACCCCGACTTGATAAATAACAAGTTGAAGATGATCCAGGAAGCCAAGGAGGTGCGTGACTTGATCGGTTACGATTTACGTTCTGAAAACAGCGCGGCTGGCATGGGAATTGTTCTTGAGACTCGCAACTACCTGCTTGTAGGGTGCGACTTGAAAAATGCGCTGTTGTACAAAAAGCAAATCGACCATCTTTTGGATGGTGAATCCATCAACATCTTTATAGCTGAGGTTTCGTTGGCCTACATGAAACCAGAGTATGCCAACCCTATCATTGAACACTCGAGTGCGGTATCCAACAGCCACTTTGTCATTTTGGAGCAGATCTTACCTGATACCAAGTATAATGCGTTTGCTGATAAGATGTTGCATCATTTCAACCACTTGAGATCCCCGCTCCAGTGTGTTGAAACCTATCCGCGTCGACTCGATCAAATCAATCGTTTCAAAAAGTATTTTCCCACCGTGGAGTTGCGCGACCTTTTTGAGAACTGGAAGGAGTTGGTGGATGCAAAAACGCGAGCAAAGGTTGCCCACATCGAAGCGTTCGATGAATGGGAAGAGTTTATTCTTTTCTGCCAGCATTACGTGATAGTGCATGCTACCAACACCGATACTACTGTCTACAACTACACTGAAGAGGAAACCGACACCCTAGAGGTGGATACTACGGTGGGCTTTGAGTTTGTGCGCGACGATATCCAGCTCAAGTTCCCGGGCGTGACCTCGGTGGGTGCGAAAGTGTTGGTGCATGGTGGGCTCGAACGGTTCCGCCGCGACGAAACACTTGAGATTAGTGACGATCAGGTGCGCGCGCTTGACGTACACGGCGGGCCTTCTGCGAGAATGTGTCACAGCATGGACACCGTTTCCGGCGGCGCGGTGGTGGTCGGAGGCAGAACCAAGCCAGGCAGCCTCTTGCAAGATGTGTACATGTTCACAAACAACCAATGGACTCAGCTCAACGACTTGGCCGCCCCCAGATCGAGACACGCTTCGGTGAGCGTGGGCGACGAGGTTTTGGTGTTCGGCGGGCTCGCAAACGCACAGTGCGACTCGTTATTTGTCATGGTTGGCCCAGCAGGCGTGCGGCCCATGAAAATGGCTGGCGACACCATCGGTAACTTGATCGCCAGTTGCATGTCGTATAACGGAGAGTATGGGATTATTGTGGGAGGAATGGAAGACCCCGACCAGCCGCTGGTCAGCCGCGCATGCTACCGGTTTTCGATCACTGGTGACACAGTGACGGTTACGCGGGAATTGCTGCATCGCCTATTCGAGAGAATTGGCGCTAAATGTTTGTTGGACGGAGACAAGTTGGTGATCGTAGGAGGTGTTTCACCTGCAGGTATTCTTGATCGGTGCCATCAGGTGATTTCGGTCGATCTCAAGACGCACAAACTCAAACAGGTCGAGATACCGCACCAGGTGTACCAGACGCACCCACCACTTCTTATGGGGTTCGGGCTCACCGGACCTATAAGCCCAGCCAATAAACATTACTACATCGTCGGAGGGGGAGGTGTGTGCTACTCGTTCGGTACGCGCTACAACGGCATATATAGACTTACATTATAAATCCATCCCACCTTACTGTTACCCCTAATCGAACTAGTAGATCCATCCTAAATAACATCCCCTAATCTAAGCCAATACCAAGCCGACCTGTAATTGCCTGATCATGGAGCTCCGCGCACCATGCCAATTAAGCCAATTAGGCGCGCGCACCAATTAGCCCGTCACACCAGCAGAGCTCCGCGCACTCCGAAACCCTTAAGTGGCACCAGCCGTTAGGCGGCCGGGGCTCGCACTCAATAATTACGCCCGCATGGATAATTATGCCCGCACTAAACACCGCTTTTCCGTGCTGCCAAAACTCGGCTAATACCGTCATTCTTTGTGGTGGTGAAACATTCAAGCACATACCACCCAGTCACCCGGAATACTTCGGGTCTCTCCATACGGGCTTGTCACCCCATAAGTGTGCACCGTAAAACCTTATCGGATTCTGTATATAGGGAGGGGGAGAACAGCAAACTGCAAAATTTTTTTGTTGCAGGATCTGTTTCTCGCGTTTGGGCGCTACACAAAGAGCAATCTCCCCTAACTTTGCAACACTTTTCATACACATTATTAGCTCACACCAGTTCTTGCAACTCTAGCAACTACTAATTGCCAGCAATTGCTTGTTGAAACTGCCACTGGTATACTGCCAAGCACCAAGTATAATACCCGGTACAATCCTACCATCACACCATCATAATACCCTACTTCCTACCACTTTCCTTCCGCCCCCTAACCTTTTTTTGGCTAATTAGTAATAGCAATACCGATATAATTGGTCAATTTGACAAGTTCTGCCACACCGATGGCACAGTTGCAACTGGAAAAGCCAGATATGACAAAGGAATATGCATCTGGGCTGCCTCCACATCCCGATACACTGGAAAAGCTGCCAGTTCCCCGGCTGTCGTTCACTTATGGCGAGGACCTGAGCTCGCTTTCTTTGCTGATGAGAATGATGCACAAACCTAGCCGCTCGAAGCAATTACTCGAGAAGGCTTCTGATATGACAAAAGCTAACAGTTTGAGCAACCGCAAACTCGAAGACGAACCGTTTCTGGTGGCTCTGGAAACCGCCCTGACATCGGCCACCCTGCCCCCGGTATCGGCACTTTCTGCATCAATATCTCCGGTAAGCTCTCCTGACTACAAATTGGTTAGAAAGAAGTCTGGAGAAGTACTAAAGCCTTCACTCAAGGATAGCTCTTCATCGTCTTACTTTTATGGAAAGCGCTCGCAGTCGCTTCCCACAACCCCTACCTACAAACAAGTTCACTTTGGTTGCGATACTGACGTTCGTTATTTCAAGATAAAGGATAAGCCCAATACCATATCCGCCTCCAATTCTCCCACCCTCCACGCTTCTCGCTACAAATCAAGTTTCGACACCGATACCGACGACTACGATTACGACGACGAAACCGATGAAGACGATACGGAAGACGATAGGTACCATAATTTCGACTTGAACAACTCATCTGATCCCACCCCCACCATCAATTGGAACCTCCAGCTCCTCAACTTTGCCCCGCTCTCATACACCTCCAAAATTGATGCAGGCACCCCGGTGTTTTTGGAAAGGCTATTCATTACGGTTGACAAAAAGTATCTATTGGGTCACATAGCCGTCAAAAACATTTCGTTTGAAAAGCATCTCACCGTAAGATATTCCCTTGATGACTGGTTAACAATCATTGAAATACCCACTATTTATGTCCCTGATAGACCCAATATCTTGAAGAGCAGCAATTACGATCGGTTTACTTTCCAGATCCCCCTCGATAGCTTGTTCAACAGCTTCAGATTGAATAGAGCAAACTCCAAAAACGCAAAAGTATACCCCGACGGCAAGCAGGAAAACACCTATCAGCTTTGCATCAAATACAATACAACCAACGAAGAATTTTGGGATAACAACAACCTCGCAAACTACACTATAAAGCTTATAAAGTCATTTGGAAATCCTTCTAGTTCTGCCCACCCCAAAACCGCCAGAGCCCGTAATCCAAAACCCAAGTACTCGTCCTCATATCTCAAAAGGAGAGTATCAGATACCAACTTACCACCCGAAGAGAGTATGTACAATTACGACAATTCTTCGTCTGACTTTAATGATTTTGTCAAGAATGATTTTTACCTTTCTTCGCCATTACTATCTTCATTGAACCAGCGGAAATCTCAAGACAAAACCCCCAACAACGAGACTAAACTTGATTCGGTGACAGAATCACCATCGCTTACGTTCAACGCAACCTCCCAAAAGTCCCACTCTTATCCTCCTCCTTATAAGAGCAAGTTTGATCAAGCTAATCTCAAGCAACAAGAAGATCTCAACAAACCTGCAATAAGCAAGAAATATACCCGGAACAATGTGTTGGATTCCGAGGCATACAAGGAATTATTGGATAACTATTGTTTTTTCTCTACTTCTAGTTCAGATGTCCAGGATGATACTTCTTCTAAAGCTGACGCTGAAAAAGGAGGATTTACACTGCCGTTAAACGTTTCCACATTTCTTGGCCGAAACTGACGAATTCATTTACTGATATGATCTTCTATCGTTTTGTTCTATGAAAGTTGACTTTCACATTCCAATGAATAATTACCGTTAAACCATTACGTTCATTCAAAACTGCATCATTTCAAATGAACTTTTCATCATATTGATCGCTAAATGAAGTTCACACACTGGTAATGACTTCCAAGTTGCGACATGCTAGTAACTCCGAAGTGTTAATTTGACCATTCCCGCTACAATACAAGCCAAGGCACAGAAACGGCATATTCATAAACCAATCATATTTCTGTTTGTTTCAGCTAGGCTTCAATTCAATTTCAATTCTACAAGTGTCTTTTTCTCAATTATTTGGATGACCATTTATTTATTTTAACATTGGTAGCATATATAAGCCTAAGATAAAATAGGATATAGCAGATATAGCCATTAAATTAAACAGAATGCTTATTATTAAATCTATAGAATATGGAACCCTGATAGGTGACAGCAGCACCAAGATATATCTAGTTCTTCGTAGTCTTCAACCCTGCGTAACGATGTAAAGATTACAACTAGAATAGGGAACTTTTTTCACAAGTATTTACCTGGAAAAATAGGCTGCGAAATTGTGTTGCTGGCTTCTGAATTGCAGCAGGCATAAATTGTCGCCTGCAATTAGTTACTAATTCGAATACAGTAGTATCACTCGCAATAGTGTAGGTCTGGATTATTTCGCTTCTTATAATTTACATTTATTAACCTTAAATATGCCCGATGGAAACCTTTCCATTATATAATTATTACAACTACTCGAAAGAGTACATTTTTACCAAGCCATTTTCGAGGCCAGCAGCAAACTTGGAGTCACTAAGTCCCACGCAGGTAACATAGGAATTGGTAGCAAACGTGTGAAGACACTTACCATTTTGTAAGTCCCATACTTTGATTAATCTATCTTGGGCACCACTGATAATTCTAAAAGTATCGGCATTTATAGACCACACACCTTCGATGTGGCCAAATTGGGTTCTGATACATTTTCCAGTTCTCACACACCACAACTTGATGGTGTTATCCAACGAGCAAGAAATCAAGTGGGTAGGATAGTTGGGGTTCAATTCCAAGGGATCACAACTGGGTTCCGAACTGGAGCTTTCTTGGTTGGTGATTTCGCCCTCGGCATTGTGGAGTCTCTCATTATCGCCGTCACTTTCGTCAGAGTCCCGAATCAACTGTTCCTTGTACGTAAAAGGTATGACACACTGCACCTGGCCCAGGTGTCCGTTATTATCCATACCACCGAATATTCTTAAGCACTGGTTGCTCTGGAGGTCCCACATTCTAATAGTGGTATCGTCGGAGGCACTAAATACCGAATTCGATGCTGGATGGATCTTGACACAATTGACCCAGTCAGTGTGGCCCCTCAACGTGTAACAAGTGCGGGAGTCGACATGCCATACTTTGATAGTGTGGTCGGCAGAACCCGAGACTATCGATTTGTTGCAGAAATCTACTGATACAACGGCCCCTTCGTGGCCTCTATAGGTTGCAATGCATTGGCCTGTGTGATAATTCCATACCTTAATGGTTGAATCGAGACCCCCAGTGATCAATTTCTGAGAGTCAAACACTAGGGTACGGATACCTTTTGTGTGGCCACTCAAGGTCTTTACACATTCGCCGGTTTCTACCTTCCATATTTTGATTGTGGCATCGTACGATCCTGTCATAAGATACTTTCTGTTGAACTGTAAGCAGGTAACTCCGTCGGTGTGGCCAGCAAAGGTCTTGATAGAATAAATACCTTTACGCCAGTTTTTCTCCAACTTGAATCTTTCTGAATACACCGATTTCCAAGGCCTTCTCCTGAGTTTCATTTGGCCTTCTTCGGGACTCGAATTCTTACGTTTCTTCTCTATGGGCTGAGTGTTATCGGTACTCGAACCCTCCTCTACTTCCTCGATCTTTTTCTTTATTGGTTTGATTTCGTCGTCGGTCATTTCTCTTGCTCGTTTCATATGCATTAATGGGAGACCCCAGCCACAGTTGGGACACTTTCTATCTATGTGCTGTTCACACATATGATGCCATACTCTATCGTCATCTGCCATTGCCTTCCACTTCCGAGAAACCAGCGCCGCATTGCACAACGAGCGACAATCCAAGTAGCACAAGATTTTGAGTGAAATTTCCATGGGCAAGGTGCTTATAAAATCAATACGGATTAACGACGACACTTCCTGTGATATGAAGGACAATTGCGGGAAGCAGCACTGTGACATAAGTCCCTGGAGGATCAACTCACGGTGTGGCAGCGGCGACGCGCTGAAAATAGACCACACATGGGTAATGGCCTCTTGGTCCCTGCTGGGCAATTTGTCGAGACTCGACTGGATTTTTTTCATTCTGGCTTCGTCGGTGCTCTTGTTACACGTTATCTCAGGGTTGTGCCTATAGCAGAACTTGTGGAAGTTGTCTTTGGGTATTTTGGACTGGTCATTGATGTGTTTGACCAAGAATGGAGTGACTACTGAGACTTCGTCACCCGTAGGCGCTTGTGATGTAGATGCATTTGCTTCTTTGTTGACGAGGCTCGACTTTGTTATTTGGTTTTCCTTCGATGTGGTGACTGAGTGATTCTCGCTGGGGTGGTTATTGGCCGCGGGTGGCGGTACGGGGGTGGTGGAGTGTGGCAAGATGGGAGATGTCGATGCATCTGGTTCGTACGCCATCGCACCCGATGACGATGTTACTGACAATATGGACTCGTAGTTTTTTGCAACATTTCCGTCGTCTTGGGGAGTACAGTTGTCTTGCAAATTCATAATGCAATAGTCAAATGGACGGGTGTATCAACACAGAAGCTCTTCCAACGCAGTAATTACAGAATTTATAGCACACCTTTAGTAATCAGTAAAATGAAGCATGATAGTCAATTTCATTTATATTCTTGAAGATCCACAGTTTTTTTGTCGTGCGCGGCACAGGTTATGATCAAGACGAGATCCACAACGCACAACAGTACTGGTGATAAGCCAAAAAACACGAGGGAGGGGCGGCAGAGAAGGATTGCTTTTTGACGAAGTGTGGAGAATAAAGAAAGTGTGGCATGAGTAGGTAAAGACAAGCGCAGTATATAGAGCAGAATTCAGAATGCACAATACAAAAGCACAATGCAGGCGCAACACGGGGCTAGTAAATTTACTTTTAGCATAATAAATAGAGTTTGACATGTTGGGCCATGCGCAGCCCGCGCGCAGCCCTCTATTGTGGCTCGCATCCCATCCTAAGAAGTCGGCACGGGTGGTGTAAACATAGCACAGCTGACACGGTCAGTACGAAAGTCCAGGCCCAGAAACCACCGAGTGTCTCACTTCTAGATGATACTGGAACAAACATATCTTCGATGGTCACTCACATGGCCATTTTTCATCTCATCTCGCACGTGACCTTCTAGAATAATCGTCTGAAAAATTCCATCACCATATATACCAAGGCAAGCATGGATTCACATATCGACAAGAAACAGCGAGTAGAAATGCCGGAATCCGAGCAAAAGGAAATGTTCACCAACGTCGGTGACCAAGCAGCAACCGTCGAAAACCAAACCAACAACGGTGTCACCAAAGGGTTCACCGATGCCGAAGGGCATCCGATCCAAGAGATCGAATCGCTTTGTATGAACTGTCACGAAAACGGTGTGACCAGAATGTTATTGACCAAGATCCCATTCTTCAGAGAGGTTATCTTGATGTCTTTCGAATGTCCACACTGTCACTTCAAGAACAGCGAAATCCAGCCAGCAGCCCAGATTGCTGAAAAGGGAAGCGGATACGTGCTCAAGATCGAAAACAAGGAGGACTTCAGCCGTCAAGTGGTCAAGTCTGAAACCGCCGCCGTCAGATTTGCCGAGTTGGATATTGAAATCCCTCCAAAGAAGGGTAAATTGACCAATGTCGAAGGATTATTGGAAGACATGATTGCTGACTTGGAATCCGACCAGGAAGCCAGAAAGGAACTTCAGCCTGAAGTGTACGAGAAAATCAACCAAGTCATAGCCAGAATCAAATCATTCTTGAATGCCGAAGAAAACACTTTGCCATTAACAGTCACAGTCGATGATCCAGCCGGAAACTCGTGGCTCGAGTACGTTCCTGGCGAGGCATCTCACAAATGGTCCATGTACGAGTATAATAGAACTGCAGAGCAGAACGTTTTCCTCGGACTCATATCGGCCGACGACGTGGCCAAGCACCAACAGGAAGAATTGGCCAAAAAGAAGAATGCCACCGACTCCAACATCACATCTTCGTTGAACGGACCATCTGTCAAAAGCACTGGTTTCGTTTCCGATGAAACCGAAATCGAAAACTTCAACAATGAAGTCCAAACTTTCACTGCCACATGCTCCAGTTGTTATAAAGAATGTCATACTCACATGAAGACGGTCGACATTCCTCATTTCAAAGAAGTCATTATCATGTCTACAGCATGTGAGCACTGTGGATACAAGTCCAACGAAGTCAAGACCGGTGGTGCCATTCCAGACAAGGGAAGCAGAATAACTCTTAAAATCACCGACCCTGAAGATTTGGCCAGAGACATTTTAAAGAGCGAAACCTGTGGATTATCCATTCCTGAATTGAACTTGGACTTGACTCCAGGAACCCTTGGTGGAAGATTCACCACCATTGAAGGATTATTGACCCAAGTGTTGGAAGAATTGCACTCACGTGTCTTCACTCAAACTTCCGACTCCATGGACGAAGCTGCAAAGACCAGATGGACTACTTTCTTTGCCAGATTACAGGATGCCATTGATGGTAAAATTCCGTTTACTGTCGTTATGGAAGATCCTTTGGCTAGTTCGTACATCCAAAACGTCTATGCTCCAGACAAGGATCCTAACATGACCATTGAAGAATACGAAAGAACTCACGAACAAAACGAAGATTTGGGTTTGAACGATATGAAGACCGACTAACTGAACGAGGTGAGAGAAGTTAGCACCCGATATAGTAACAATTGAGCGAGCGTTATCACTAACTAACGAACGCTACTAAATTACATTTATAGAATGAATAAAATAAATTATTAATCACTAAGTAACTGCGATAGCGGAGTTAGCACACACGAGATGAAATAGTCGACGTAGTATCTCTAACACCCATCATCTACTTGCTGTCGTTTTTCAGTAGAGCGTATAGAATAAGGTAGTCTATATCCCAACTGATGTATTTTTTGACATTTTCGCAGCCAAACTTTTTACGATGGAGAGAGCTGCGAATTATAATTAAAGAGTATTAACAAATAAAGTATCCGACTACATATCTAGGTATTTAGTCATGGTATATATGGGTTATAGGCAGCTGTCTAAAGTATGCGATTACATATCTAGGTATTAAGTCGTATCATGTTTAGGCTTATACGTTATCTTTTTACTTATACAAGAGATACGTACTACAATAATAGACTAACTTGTAAATTGAAGCAGTAGATGATTTCGTCAATTGACTGGAGTAATTTTCAATAAGCATAGGGAATCTTGGTAGATGGGTGAAAACGATAATGGTTGCAAAATTTACCGGCAAAATTTGCAAATTCCACTTCAATATGTAGTTCGCTTCTGATACGCCATTTATAGGTAGATTCTGGCTCCAAAGAGTAGATTAAACTCGTTGGAACCAGAGAATTATGTGTATATCTACGTAACATTTCTCCCCGCTCGTTCAAATCTAAAGACAGCATGGCTGTTTTCAAACGCACTTCAACTCTAATTCTACTTTTGGCCAGTTTTGCAAGAGTAACAAACCCAACTTATAAAATTTATAAAATGTATTTTAGCTCGTGCTTGTGATGTAAAGTTATAGATAAATCTAAGCAATCTACTTCTTGTTATTTTGATTCTGTAAATCTAAGCAATCAACTTCTTCTTATTTTGATTCTCCAACTTCTCTTGCTCGTTTTTATCTCCCCGGTTGTAAACGCAATTCTTAGAGGTCCTTTTGATGTGGACTGGGATGTTCCTGTTGAACTTCTCTGAAGGCTTGCCCCCATGAAGAATTCTCCAAATTTTCTCCGACAGTACTAAGATCTATAAGTGAAACATTGGAATCATGGTGTAACCTGTTTTCATCCAAGAATGGAGACACGTCAGAGTCTTCAAATGCACCGGATAATGAGGGAGAATTGCTGGGGATTTCAATGAATAACTTGGGTGGCTTTTCACTGTGTCTCACGCCCAGCTTATGAGGCAGATCCATTTCTCTGGTGGCCTTGTAGATGTTCAATGGAGATTTGGGGACATAGATTCCCGAAGCCGTGCCCTCGTCTTCCAAAAAGTCTCGCGAAAGCGGCGCCTTTTCGTCGTCAATGTCTTCGTCATAATACTTTCTGCGGCTGCTGCCAACTTTAGGACTCATGGCAGGTTCATCGTTGGTGTCGGTAACAAAAATGGAAGGTGCGTTCACTTCCAAGTTCTCGTTGGCAAGATACGAGTTTCTTTTCAATTGGGTATCAAACGCAATGTCGGTGGTTCTGATACCATGGTTTTGGTTCTTTCTGTACTTCCACCTACATGCATAGGCTGAAATGGTTTCGTAGACTCTCTTGGTCTGTACTCTTTTTTCGACTTTCTGGAGCAACAATCTTCTCTCTAAAAAGTCGATCAAGTTGAGACACTGACCGGTTTCAAACGCAGTGTATAATGGCAATTGAAGCAAGATTCTGGTGAAGGAGATTCCAGGATCATTATTGAGTTCCATATTGAGAAGGGCCTCTTCCATGAACCGTTCATATGCATTACGTCTTTCTCTGATTCTTTCAACGTCCATTGCATCTAGCGTGGCTTTGATGGCCTCGTAGTTCACCTGGATGTTGTACGGGTCTTTGGGATCCATTCTTTTGAACCATTGGGAACACAATACTGGAATTTCCAACGATCCTTTGTAGAAATGAAACGATAAAGAGCCTTCCAAAGAGTGTAAGAGCTTAGGTAATAAAATAGGCTTGATGTAGCCTCTTCCTTCTGAATCGAATTTCTGCCATGTACGCTTAAACTTCCGGATCTCTTCTCTTTGAATCAAACTGTTGTAGTTGGATTTCGACTGGATGTAGCTGAAACTGTCCAAAATCAACGAAACGAACATATTGACAAAGATATACATGGAAATGATGTTCCAAGCAATGAACAATATGTAGGCAAATGCCTTGTTGCCACAGTCAGAATCGTCTAGACTACTTCCCACAGTACAATAAGGAGCCTCGAGGGTATAATCGTTCATGATATAATTCCAGCCTTCACCAAAACTGCATCTGAATAGAACAATCAATGCTTTGGGTACGGATCTAAGATTCAAATTACCGGTCCCGTCAGGTCCAATTTTGGTCAAACCAAAGATCTGGTTCATGGCAATGGCAAACATTAAAAACATCACTACCCACGTAAAGGATAACGACAAGATTTGCGGCAAACTGGCCGATGCGAACCTAAGTAACTGACTCAATCTGTTACTTCTCGGGATGACAAAGCCAATGATCCCGACCAAAAACAACTTGTTAATATTAATAAACACGTTACCCTGGTTCAAAAATATACCAATTACACTGGTGACAAAGGCCCCAAACGATATAAAAAGAGCAAAGCAGCTCCATTTGTACCGCACAAACGTTCTCCAGCCCTGGCCGATCAACAACATTATAGAGTTGATTAGAAAGAACCATGAACTGACGATATAAATGATTTCTCTGGCAAAATCCAAGTTCCGAGGACTAGGATAGCATTCCAATAACAACGCCAAAATGTGCAAAAACAACAACGCATCCAAGATCCTGTACCAGTACGGATTCTTTTCCACGGTCATTCTGTAGCAAAACTTGGAGATCCGAGAAAGTTGGTTGAAATCCTTTCTCTTTGATGGCTTGACTTGGATCAAGATCTTCTTCACTTGGTACCACGCTATTTGGTCCTGTGTCATGTAAGCTCTTCCGGTCGTTCTGGAGTAGTTGGAAATAATCACAGAAACAAACAAGGTCAAGATGAAAATGGTACTGATGAAATTGAACAATACCACGAAAACCCCATTGAACGGCGTGGCGTTGGTTTCGGGTACGCTGCCTTCACCGGTACTCTTCATGACATTCAAAAGCAAATCGACCCAACCTTCTAGCGATATGATTTCGAACAAGGATAAAAACGCGGTGGAGAACTTGTTGAACTCGAGCGGAGGATCGGAATACACGTTGGGACTCATCACGTCCCAGTTGAACACTGTATTCTGGTATTCGTTATAGCACATGGCTTTTGTAGAAGTTCCATCAGAACAGGTGCCTAGTTTTCCATTGAAGATATTGAGGCCCCAGATCGAAAATGGGAAGAGCAAGCAGAGCGAAATGATGGCGGCGTTGATGATTTTGCCGAACCCGGAGATCATCGAATTGTGAAAGTTATCTTTTGCCGTTTCACTGACGGTCAAAAGCCGCAATGCACGAAGCGCCTTGAGGCCTCTGACGGTTCTCGACAACGTTCCGTCGTTACGCAAGTATGCAATGAACTCAATCCACAATGCTATCAACACAATTAGGTCGATAAAGTTCCACGAAGAGCGGAGGTATGCGTTGGGACTGAATAAGATACCGTCGGCGATGATTTTAATGGCAAATTCAATGGTGAAAATAGCCACAAACGCAATTTCCAAGTAGATGGCCCAGTTGTAGTAGCCGTGTTCGGCAATGATATCTTTTCTCAATAATGGCGTGACGTAACACGTAGTGACCACCAACGCAATGGTGGCCAAAAACATAATCACTACAAACGATTCCGACACCGGCTTGTACGGCTCGACACCATCGATCCGTTCACCGTAACTGGGCTTGACCAATCTCTGACAAGCTCTTCTCAACTTGTGTCGAGGAGACATCAAGTAGAACACCTTGTTGAAGTAGGGATTCTTTTCCAAGAACTTGTTTTGCTTGTTGATAAGAACATTACGCTCATTGAGGATGTTACGGGCGAAATGGGCCGGATCGAAGTTGTTGAGCATGGCGTTGGTGTCCTTTTTAGACTTGGTGGAGTAGAACGGGTTCTTGAAAATATAGCTGTATCTCCAGAACCTTACCAGGGTCCACCGCTTCCAGCCTGAGGTGGGAAGTTCTCTGAGTTCGTCTTGATCTTCGCTTTCGACGTCACCGCCTTCTTCCAAGAAATCGTTGACGGCCGTTCCGCTCAATAGCAAGTTGACTACTGCCTTTTCCAACTGGTCTTTGAGGCCCTTGGACTTGAAAAGCTTGTACTTGACTTTGGAAAGCATTCCTGTATCGGCATCCAAGTTTTGAAGCCTGTCTGTCATATTATCGATGAACTGCAATAGTTGTTGTTTCCGTTTACCTTCTTCAGAAACCTCCAAAGTACTGGCAATCACAGCAACGAAAATATTCAAAATCACCGAGTTGGATATGACGAACCATGAAATCAATATCACAGCACCAAACGACCGCGAGGAAGTGGAACCGGCGTACTCTTGCAACGCATAAAGAATATCTGTCCAATTTTCGGTGGAGGTAATGACGTAAAGGGCAATGAACGAATTGGGAAGTGTGTTCATGGGGAAATCGACACTATCGAACTGATCGGGAGGAATTCCTCCTTCAAAGTATCTGGCCACAATGATACTAACCAAAAACGTCAAGATAAAGTAGAATAATGCCAAATCGAAGATGGCTTTGATATTTCCAATGATCTTGAGCCAAAGGTTACTGGTGATTCTGGTCGCCAACACCACTCTATAAAACCGCATGAGCTGGAATACCGTGAGCCAGTAGTAGGCGTGGCCGAGTTTGGCCTTGACAGGTCCGATGATGATGACTGAGGTTATGATAGCCAAGAACGTATCGAATACATTGCGTCGGGAAAGGAAAAAGAGTCTCCAGTTTGGAAAATGAATGGCAAACCTCACGATTATTTCCGCCAAAAACGTCACCGTGAACGCCACTTCAATACGGTACAACGTGTGTCTTCCTGTAGCACTCATGGTACTCTTTCTGAAGCATTGCACGAACAAATCAAACACAATCAAGAGTATGAACACAAACTCAAAGTGGTAGTACCATCGAAACACCGCGCTTTGTTTCTTTAACTTAGCGATGCGAGTCGAATAGTCGGCAGTATCGTTTTGAAACATCTTGAAATACACCTTTTTTGTCTTCTTTTTCTTTTCCAGCTTGGAGGCTTCTCTAGTAACGTTGAACGAGGTCACGATGACGGCAATGAAAACGTTCATCAACCACACCGTCATGATGAAAATAGCAAAAAGAAAGAATAGAAACGCCGCCAAGTTGTCGGAGTCCATGGTATAATACATGATATCCGTGAACGTATTTGCCGAAATAATCACAAACACCAACTCCATCGACTGCAAAATATTATCAAAGCTCACCGTACCACCATAAGGATTGTCTCCACTGATGCACCTGGAGTTTACTGGGCACCTGAACCCTTTGATACTCTCTGAAGGAGTCCCGTCTCTATATATATACGGCTTGGGATGACCATCCGAGCCTATGTAAGACCCGCAGTATTGTTCGCTGTTGATATAAGTATCGTTAGGATCCAGCGGGTTTTCCCACACACAGTGCCTAGTAAGAGACGATTTGAACGACTGAACGCCGATAATTCCAATAAGAAACCAAAAGAAACTTATGAAGATGGACACATCGATCAACTGGGGAATTGCCGATCTCACCGATTTGAGAATCGTCGACGTACCCGTGGTAAGATTGCAAAGTCTCAAGATACGGACACAGCTCAATGCTCTGAACAACATGATATGGTGAGTAGCGTCGTACCGTTTTATGGAAAGAAGCAATGAGATCCAGAACATCACCATGGAGAACAAATCGATTTTATGCCACGAGTTGCGAATGTATGCTCTTTTCAAGTCTAGCGTATCGATGTTCTGTTTGTTGGACAAGAGGAAAGTGTTTGGTTCGTTGAGGATATTGAACGGCGTGGAAGTGGACAAGTTAGCGGGATCGTCGGGGTCTTCTCTTGAGTCTGATTCGGAGTGAATGGAGTTGTCGTGGGAGTTGGGACGACTGTGGTCAAGTTCATTTTCAAACTTGACGTGATGCAGACTGAGGTCTCGGTACTTTGCTTTTAAGTTTATGGGCTGGAACTCGCCGATATCAGTATCAACTTCTTTATAGTCGAGAGGTTCCGCCGGTTCCTCCTTCTTATTCCTCTCCCTGATCCTGTAGAAGCCGATCCACTTCAAAAAGATCCTGAGGTAGTTGAGATCAAAGAACTGCTTTTTGATTTCGTCTTGGGGGTACTGAAGCCCCAATTCCTCGAACATGATATGGTCATCTACAAAGCCATAGGCCACGATTTTGATGACGATTTCAAACGTATAGATCACATTGATCACCATCAAAGCGTAGTCGGCCCAGTTGTTCCCCTTGTAGAAGTATCCACCGAGAGCAGGCGGGTTCCATTGGCGGTAACTCAACAAGCATACCTGGACGAACAAGAGGATGAGAAGGGAGACGTTGGTCAAGTTCGTGCACAAAAAGCGATGGCACCACTGGCGGAACATGGAGTTTGGCGAGAATATCTTGAGTGTTTTGCCAAAGAGGTACATTTTGCGGGGATCTGTGTATGTACGGGATTCTGGGGTATGTGAGGTTTTGGTTTTGGCTGTTGGGACAGAGGCTCTGGATGGGCGCAAAGAGTCCAATATACTGGGGCGCTCCGAGCTGGGGGTCTGCGTTTCTTGCGCCAAGGAGTCGCTGAAGTAAAGGCCAAGTCCGTCCGATAAATTGGACTCCATGTTATTGTCCTTCTTTTTGAAGTCGATACTGGTACTGGTGTTATTTTCGTCCACGATAGTCACATTGGGAACGCTCAAGTTGTTGGGCTTGTCTTTGCTGACCTTTTCTCTGCTGTTGTTGGACCACTTGGTGAGCGGATCGTAGTCTTTGAACACCAGGAAGTTGCCTGAAATAGGGGTCGGCATCGGGCTGTTGTTGCGGGACATTCTGGTGCTCATATGGGATTTTTTGGACGGAGACTCGTCGGTTTCGTTGGGGAGGGTGTTGGAACCAGTTCCAGCCACACGTTCGGAAAACCGTGCTAGCACGTCGGTGAACTTTGTAGGCGACGCCGGACGCTCTTCTTCTTTGACACCGCTTTCTACATCACCCCCGTAATTGAACTTGTTGCGTCGGGAGGAGGGGGTGGCCGGGTCGATAAACGGCGACAAGTGGTACGAGTTCTCGGAGGAGTTGGTGCCAAACTGGCTGTGCCGTCTTGACGAGGTGCCCAAGTCCTCCAACGGTATGTTATCGGTGTATTCGTTGTTGAACGAGGGGTCGACCACGGGCGATTTCTTGACCAGTTTGTCAGAAATGGAGCGGTCCGAGGTGGATTTGTTATCGGAAACAGGAAACCACATGGCGCTGTTGTTGTGGGACCCTAGAGCAAAGCTGAGGCCCTCTTTCAACGCCTCAAAGTCGCTGTGTTCGGTGGCATCGCTGATGTACGATTTGCCTGGCGACGACACCAGTCGGTTATCGGGAAAACCATGCGATCCATGGGGTAAATGGGGTGTGTGGGGCGTGTGGAGCTCGTGGTCGTGGTCGTTTTCACTGTTGATATGCAAGATGTTGGGGAGATGGAGCCCGTGGGAGCTGTGGGGGCTGTGGGAGCCGTGGGACAGCAGCCTTCTGGCGCTGAGTCTGTCTTTATCGGGGACTTCATAGGTTTTGTTGGGATCGTAATCTTCACTGAACTCGTGGTTATCTGAAAGATACGAGTTGTTTGACATTGGATCAGTAATCGATCAGTCTATGGTGAGAATCAATGAAGATCAAGAATCAATGAAGATCAAGAATCAATGAAGATCAAGAATCAATGAAGATCAAGTCTATGGTGTAAGAATCAATGAAGACCAAGTCTATGGTGTAGAGTCAATGAGATCAAGGTTGATCAATTAATGTTATTCGGTGTGTCTATAATCTATCTGCCAGGATCTGATCTAGCTTCTGCTTGGCTGAACCGCAGTTGACAAACCGAATGATAGGTCGCTAAAAAAAGGCTTAGGCTAAAAAAAGACTGACATATGCAGAGCAGAGGGAGTACAGGGTAGAGCACATAATAGAGGCAGGTGGGTGGTGATAGAGCAACTGTATAGGGATGTATAAGAAGTAGAGGTGTCCGTCGTAGTAATAGTCAGTGTAAAAGAACTACTTCAGTCGATGCTACCGTGGTCGTAGGTCTCGCTAGCACCGCGACGGTTTCGAATATTAAAATTATAATTGTAATTAGTCTCCCACGAATCTGAACACTAACTGGAACTACGTCACAAGACAGGATGCTACTTCACAGGACAAGGATACTACTTCATAGGACAAGGATACTACGTCACAGGACGAGATACTTCTATAGGACACAGGATATACCTTAAGATCGCACAAATTTAAACTATTTTCCATTTTTCACCATTGATTCTTTGAGAAACAGCGAGAATAGCGAGTGCGGAAGACGTGACGAGGACGAGAAACAAAGCGATTCTATAGTGAAAAGCGTAATTAGTAGCTTACTGAGAAATACCAGGTTTCCGTCAGATGTAGTAATCGTCGCGGTCCAGGCATAGAGTACGCTGTAGGCCTCGCTCGCTACCGTATATTCTATTACGCATTTCTACATTCTGTATTTTTCGCTACTCGTGCCGCAACCAAAAGCCAAAAAGATCTTCAAATCGAACAGACACTTGAGTCGAAACCAGCAGAGATGTCCTTGTTGAAGAAGTTACCGACGCAGGAGAGAATAAACCAGGCCAAGCAGCTCAGTGCCTCGATATTCGGACATGTGTGGAATCCAAAGTGCGTGAGAAACGGATCCAAGATCTTGCGGGCCCCGTTGAAGGGCCCTGAATTGGTCAACTACTATGGAGTCAACGACAACATGCCTACATTCGGCGACTTCAAGGAGTGGTTCCCTGAACTCAAGCTTGTAGATCCAAGAGAGGCCTACAGATTGCACATGGTCCAAGATAGAAAGAAGAGAAACAAGGGTGCTCCCAAGAAGAAGGGCAAGAGCGATTAGTGTAAATAGAAAATGTATATGATGAATATATAATGTGTATGAAGCAGAAGACTAGTAGGGTGTTAGCAGACAGTGAAAAATGATCTGAAGACTATCTCACCAGCAGAATCACCTTGATTAATACTATTATTAGCTTCTAACTTTCACCATGCTTTTAATGGTAATAGAAATACTTATATGGTTTCATAAGTAGTTCATTATTAATTATCTTATTTGTTATATGACATTAGAGTACAAATTCTCAGCATTACATTAACTGATGGAGGTTATGGTTCTACTTTTTTTAGTTAACATTTACCATTTCATACATTATTAACAAGTGCTGAAGTCATTAATGATGAGGTTTAGCTGTCTACCTATATTTATCGAAGTAGTCACATTATCATTATAATAGTATCTATCTTGACACTTATGGTTCAGCTTAGGCAAATGTTAATTATGATTCTGTAAATACTATTAATATTATTTAATTGGAAGACCAAGAATGTATTCTTGAAGTGGCTTGTACTGTACCTAGACACAAGCACCGTGGTCTGTTCTATTGCCCGTATTCATTGCCTTCTCGTGGTATTTATTCCTTCTCATTTATTGCCTTATTTATTGCCTTCTCATTTATAGCCTTATTTATTATTGCACCTTTCTCTTTTTCATAAAGGTATCAGTCACATCCTCAAGATGACTGGAGTTGATGGAGCCCAAGTGGACCTCAGCTCGGCTCCGGTTACGTGTAAGAAGCCGGCTTAGCTCGGATCCCATAGGCTCTTTCTGTATAGGCTTCTTTTTTTGTTCTATAGGCACCGTCTTGCGCCAGTTGCGGCCCAGAACAGGCTCGCCATTGAGACTGCCATCCATGACGATGTATTTCAGAGGGTCCAGCACGTCAGACACGGCTTTTTTTATCGATTTCCGTGCGTCGACCACCACCGCCTGTACGGTGTTTGTGGCGGGATCGTAGACAGCGACGTGGTCGCGGGCAATCAACAATGCCTTGTTTGGTTCCACCACTGTTTCGCGGTAAGATTGTCCCAACGATATGGCCGCGGCAGCCTCGACAGTCTCGTCCGTCAGCACCTTGAGCACCAACAAAACATTGGCGAATTCTATAATGAGCGACGACCCCAATACATGCACCTTTTTCAACTCACTGGGCTGCACCGGCCCATGCACGCGGCGATAGTGTGTGTCGACTCGCTTCCAGCAGCCAGCCAAGGCTTCGGACAACAAGACGGTTCGACGAACAGTACGAAGAAACTGGAGCAGCACAAACACAAGCTCGAGGCGGGACGAATCGCAGCTGGTGGCCACGAAATAGTCGCGCGAGTCGAGGTTGAGCCAGCTGCCAAAATTTTGCAGCCACGGGTACGCGAAACCGCCCGCGAGCTCCACGTCCACCACCGGACTGGCAACGGCAAACAGAGTGCCAGTGGCGGATCCTAGCAAGCTCATGACCTTCAAATCCGACTCGTACATCGTCGAACTCAACACACTGAGCCACTTCCCCGAAACCGACCACTGGAGCTCGGGCGCAGTCGCGGTGGCCGCAGGCATGCGCACCGCGCGCACCACCGAGCTGGTGGGCCCGCGGTTGTAAAAATGGTACACCACCGGGGGCGCGTTGTACTCCATGGTGTTGGCGGCAATTGTCCATATGTGGTTACGCTTTGTGGGCCGAACCACCACACCGGTTAATGGTTTGACGATGGTGGCGAGTATGTACGTGCAGTCTAGCGAGTAGAGTTTCATGTGGAGGTTGTTGCGGGTGAATAGCACGAGCTGCTTGGAATTGGCGTAGCCCTCGTCGCCGCCCAACACCGGAGGGATCCATGCGAATCTGTCGATACCGTCTTTGGGCTGCTGGATAATGATGGGCTCGGTGGCCTGCACGTGAAACACCATCAAAAGATGGTAGTTCTCGACCACCACCCCCAACTTGGTGGCGCTGTTCTGGGCTAGCACCAATTCCCATGTCAACTGGCTTATCTGCGGCGGTTCTCTCGAGACGTCATCGGCCAAGTGCTGCCGTATATACCTGCTCAAATCGTAGATTGTCGATGTCCGGGCCTGTGCTAGATCTTCAATCTCAAGCTGGCCATCCACTATACTTGCCACGTATGTCTGGCATGGCGATAGCACGCTATGTGATCTCTTCATGGTCTTGTAGACTTTCGCATCAAAACAAAAAATCAAATCACCAAAAATACCAAACAAAAAAGAAAAAAAAAACAAAACAAAAAAACAAAACCACAAGCACAATTGACATATGCCACCAAAGAAAAAAGACGGCTTGCTGGGAAAGCTGTCGACCACGGTGCGTCGGCCTGTTGGACGGCCACGCAAAGCCAAACCTGAGAAAGAAGATACAAACAACGAGAAAGGAGAGACAAAGAACGGGAAAGGAAAAGAGACCAAAGGACAACGTCCAATCAAACGAGAACGAAAACATCCTAGCACCGCTACCAAGCCTTCCCATATCAATGCAGATAGAGAGGAGGAGTCACAGCAGAGCAGCCAGATCTTTCGGCGCAAAAACTGGCTCAACGACTTTTTATCTACATCACAGGGCCACAACGATATTTCAGAGCCCAAAAACCCATCGAGCCATTCGTTTGAAGAAGACGAAGGATTCGTGTACAAGCGCAGCCAGACAGACCCCCGCAAAAAGAAACCGGTGAGCACGCCCATCGCGCAGCTCAACGAAGAAATCAGCAACCTCACACGCGAAGCTGACCAGGACATGCAGTTTCTCGATCTCCAGCCGGTGCGGCCCAAGCACAACTTTCTCGACGAGTCCAGTCTCCAGCTCTCGTCGCCCATCAAAACAACATACAAGCCTGACTTTGAGTCGTCCGACGAGTACGTCGAACAAGTGTCGCACCACAAATTACAGTTGGCAGGCGACAAAAACACCACCAAGGGGCCTGAAAAAAGACGCACCTCGTACTACAACCGTGGCAAGCGGGTGCTGTCCATTGGCAATGGGTTCGTGGGCGAGCCGCACCGCGACGTGCTGGTCCACGACTACTACAAGCTCTTGGACACCGCGCTCCCCGAGCCTGACCGCATGCGCCAGTTGTTGGTGTGGTGCCTCAAGAAGAAGTTGGAGGAAGAGGTGCCATCCACCGCCCAAGACCAAACGGTAGTCAACATCGCGAAGGTGATCAAGGAGGAGATTCTTGGCGACCTCATGAACAAGCAGATATCCACCAGCTGGTACAGTATCAGCCGCAATGCCGACGCCGAGTTGGGCGAGGTGACCGTTGCCAATCCCATCAACGTCACCAACATCCAGAACATCGAAGTGTATACCCAAAAACTCGATAGCATTGCTCAGGAAAAACAGCAGTGGCAGAAGTCGTACCAAAAGTGCATTGGGCCCATCAGCGGGTTGCGCGGCGTGGATATCGACAGCGGAGATCTCCCGCAGTACATTGAGAAAAAGGGACTGATGGGCGACGTGCTCGAAGAGACGCTTGTCAACGACATGGCGGCCACCAAAGACCAACTCCGCCATCAAATCGTCAGCGGAGTCGAGTCTTCGGTCGACAAACTCTTCCATGCCAGCTACCAAATGGAGAAGACCAAGCAGGTGGTGGAAACGCTTGAAAAGAATTATTTCCAGCACAGAGTAAGCACTCTACTCAAGGAGTACATGACCAAAACAAAAATGAACAAGTACGACCGGTTGAGGCGACGCGACCAGAACTTGTGGCCGTTGCCGTCTCGAAGCCTTGGGACGCGCGAGTTGTTGCGAAGTCTTTCTAGAGTCCAAAAGCCCAGCCATAGTCAAACATAGTCATGAATTGTATATTAGACATTGTATTATATAACGAACGAGAACTGACGAGATTAACTGATGAGATTAACTGACGAGGTCAACTGCAAGAGCGATAGCGAGACAAGTTAATGAGTAGAATCTTTGAAACAGAAAACTCGCCACAATAAACCATTGAGGACTAATTAGACCTATAAATGAAAAACAAACGATACTATCAACATTTGTAGTGAAGGACAAGATACTTTCGCGAGTCTACATTTTTTGCACCCAAAATCCCCGCGCTCCTATCGCAATATTATGCGGCCATCCCATCTGTAGTTTGCAGAGCACCAAGCAGTGTTTAGCTTGCAGACTTGCAAACCCTAAGTAGTTTGCACCCATTTCGTCAGTTGAGAGCATTTCTAAAAATAAAAGGACCATTACAGATAAACAAGCAGAGACGAATCGGAGAGAGAGAAAAGCGAGGCGCAAGCAAATACCGAGGTTTTGAAATGCTAATGTCGGTTTCTATTCTAGGCTAGACCATAGAGAATATTGGCCAACGCCGACAATCGGACGACTACCCTCAGCTGGGGCGTCGAAGTGAGGTTGAGGCAGTGGCTCATGCAGTGGTACCTACTGGACCTGCTTCATAATTACTTGGCAAGTCACAAATGGCCGCAAATATACTATGCGGTGCATTATATGCAGGCTCACATCTCGGCTCATATTTACAAACCAAGTATAAACACCCAATACCGGTGAGCTGTGAGGCGCCACCCATATTTGTATAGATGGATCTAGATCTATGTGCGCCATTAGTTGTTTCGTAGATTTATGTGATTGATTAGTGGTCCCTCTAAAAAATTTACTATTGTTCTCCATCGATATCGTCACTTTGCGTAAAATGATATGTTGATAATTCTAGCATAATACAATCATATTGTTTTAGATTATCAACACATTCAATGAGCATATTATGAAACCATGATTTCTTGTTCAACAGCTCTATGCATTGCGGGGCCTGCGGGGCTCGATTTCGCATTACGCTAAACGCGCATATCTACTGCGCAACCATACCACTTTTACCACACAGCATACCGCAGTTCCCCGCTATAAAGCCCGGCTGCCATGGCCTTGATGGCGTTCAACACACTACAAACACGAAGACCTACGTTCATTCTTCTATATACCAGCATGGTCACACTAGCCCTCTTGCTTTTGGTCCACTCACTTTGGAGTGCGGTGGATGCCTACCCCATTACCACACGAAAGCCAGCCTATTCAAAAAGCAACTTGGATCACGACTCGGTGGCCCACCAGTATGACCAGCTCTGGTCGTTGATCAACAGCAGCGCCAACAAACAAGTGTTTTCCCAGCTCAAGTTCTCGGACAGTGCGTTTTACGACCCCGAATCCAACGTTGTGGGGACCGCGCAGTTTGCTCCGGCCAACCAGTACCAGCGCCAGCCCTACGTAGCCAATGGGTACATTGGAAGCAGAGTGCCCAATCTTGGCCAAGGGTTCACGTACGACCAGGTTTCCGATGCGCCCGATGCGCTGGAAGACGACGTCAGTAACGGGTGGCCATTGTTCAACAAGAGGTTTGCGGGTGCGTACATTGCGGGGTTTTATGACATTCAGGAAAAAGTCAACTCCACCAATTTTCCCGAACTCTACGAGAATGGTTACGAGAGTGTGATTTCGGTGGTGCCCCAGTGGACGTCCTTGGTCGTTTCCACCACCGTCAATGGCACCGAGTACACGTTGGACCCTGCGTTGGCCAGCGCACAACACGGCTCAGTCTCCAACTATGTGCAAAACTTGTCTTTGTCTGACGGTATCGTCACCACCGAGTTCACCTGGTTGGATCAGGTGCAGCTCAAGTTTGAGGTGTTGGCGCACAGAAACGATGTTAGTTTGGGTGCGGTGCACTTTGAAGCAGCCAACTTGGGCGAAACTCCCGTCGAAATCAAGGTCGCCGATGTCTTGGACTTTGACACCTCGCAAAGAGCCCAGTTGACCGACGTGGGCCACGACAACGACGGCATATTTGTCACGTTCCAGCCCCACCAGATCGACTATGTCAACGGGGGCATCTACTCCACCCTTGAGTCCAGCTCCCTGGTTGCCTTTTCCGCCTCCAACTCATCGGTGTCGCAAACCATCCAAGCTTCCATCGCGGCGCATGCTTCGTTCAGCGCTACCAAATACGTGGGGGTCGTTTCGTCCGATTTGCACCCAAAGTTGGACTCGCCCGCCAAAATCCTTGCCCACGCCAAAAACGTATCTAGTTCTTACACTGATTATGCCTCGGTGGTTGCTTCGCACCAGACGGCGTGGTCAGATACCTTGGAGCAGACCCCTGCAGTGACTTTCCCCAACGATTTGCTCCTTACCATGGCCACCAGAGCCTCGATCTACCACTTGACCGCCAACACCAGAACCGAGGCCGAAGGAGTCACCGCGGCATTGGCTGTGGGCGGGTTGTCTTCGGACAGTTATGGCGGAATGGTGTTTTGGGACACTGATTTGTGGATGTTCAACGGACTATTACCGTTTGTTCCTGAGCACGCCAAATCCTTGATCAACTACAGAATCCACACCCACGAACAAGCGGTAAAAAATGTTCCTCAAGGCTATGGCGGGGCCGCTTATCCTTGGACCAGTGGCCGTTTTGGTAACTGTACTTCGACCGGCCCGTGTCTAGACTACGAGTACCACATCAACCACGCAGTAGCCTCGTCAGCATGGACCTTGTACTTGAGTGGTGCTGCTGACGACCAATTTCTTGAATCGGTGGCTTACCCGTTAATTGAAGATGCAGCTCGTTTCTATGCCGATTACCTTGTCAAGTACGATCAAGACCACCAGAAATACGTCACCCATAACTTGACCGATCCCGACGAGTACGCAAACCACGTAGATAACGGTGCATATACCAACGCCGGGATCTCTCGGGTGATGAAATGGGCTGCTGCAGTGGGAAATCACTTGAACAAACCGGTTCCTTCTCGCTATTTGGACATCAGCGACCACGTCTTGATGCCTACTGCCGACTCCAATATCACTCTCGAGTACTCGGGAATGAACTCATCGGTAGGAATCAAGCAGGCCGATGTCATCATGGTGACCTATCCGCTTGAAAACGAAATGGTTTCGAAACAACAGGCCTACAAAAACATGGAGTTTTACTCGCAAAAACAGGTCAACTACGGGCCTGCCATGACCTTCCCCATATTTTCCATCGTAGCATCCAATTTGGCCCTGGCCGGATGTGCATCGCAGTCCCACTTGCACAAGGCAGTGCAGCCGTTCTTGAGAGGCCCATTTGCCCAGTTTTCCGAACAAAACAACGATATCTACTCCACCAACGGCGGTACCCATCCGGCATTCCCATTTATGACTGCTCATGGTGGTTTTCTTCAGGCAGTATTGCAGGGCCTCATAGGTTTGAGATACGACTACGAATTCGACAACTCCAAGTTGGTCAGAGTGTTGAAATTGGACCCCGTAGCCTTGCCATGTCTTGGTGAAGAAGTGAAGTTTGAAGGCATCAAGTACAATAACCATTCTTTCACTTTACATTCCCACAACGAAACCTTCACCATCACCAACAACGGCCCCCTCAATGGCCTCAATGGTGCTACCAATACCATTAGAGTCAAATTTGACGAAAGAAACCCTATGGCAGGTACATATACCTTGGGAGCTGGCGAATCGATGAGTGTTCCGCTCTACAAGCCTGAAATGAGCTTCAAATCCAGTATTTCCGAGTGCGGTATGGCGCTGTTTGTCAATATTACCGAAGGTGCGTTTGGAGATGTTTCCAATCTGCTCAACGATGGTGACAATTCCACCAGATGGCAATTGCAGAAAAACGACACCACCGGTATTATTCTTGTAGATTTGAAGCAGACCAGAAACGTTTCCAAAGCGTTTTTCGACTGGGGCGACAAGCCACCTTTGAACTTGAAGGTATCCTATTACAACGGCAATTTGTTTGATAATACCACTGATTTCTTGAGCAAGGTTGACTTTGGAAACGGGCTCTACAATAAGTATAAATATGCCAATACTCAAGGGGAATTGGTCAACAAGAAGGACGTATTTACTCCATTCTACGACCTGTCAGTTGCAATATCAGAACCATTTGACTCCAAAGAGTTCACCACCATAGACGTACCTTCTAGGCACAACTCCACTACAGTAGAAGTCGATATTGCTTCAAGGTTCATGTTAGTCGAGGTAGAAGGCATCCACAACACCGTTCCGATAGATGATGACAATGGCGGTGCAAAAGTATACCAAATTGTATTTTATTAGAATTGCCAACTGAGAGCAAATTACGGGCTATAGCGACTGAAGTTGGCGAGAGAAATCAAAGAGCATAAGAATAACTTGATCGCTTGTATTTAGAATATTGTAATGAAAATGACATAATTTGAACAAAATTCAACAATGTAAAAATGTACATCATAGCCAATTAAAAGGATCATAGTAGTTTCTAATAACTAGAGTGACTAGATAATTAGTGCTGGGCCAATTACCATATTGGTGTATCAAATTTGTCAATGTTCTTTTGGGCATGTATTACCCCGTTGCCCCAGAATGTGTTCCTAGTTTTATATTAGCACGACAACAAGCAATCACAGAAAATCACAATTATAACTAAAAAATCGGCAGGTAAATAAATGCGAAGTTAGTGATGCAAAACTTGGCATGGCTGCGAAATTTTTGGTAAAAAATAAACTTGACAGGTTACGCTCGCTCAAGTATCTGTACAACAACATAAGTCGTTGAGAGATATTAAATTGTGGATCGCCATTGACATAAATCGATTCTAACTAATCTATATTTAAATGAAATGAAAAGGTATTATTGGTGAATTTTTGGAAAAAAATTACTAAAACCTTGAATATCTTTAATATTTTCGATTTAAAGGTGGGTAAGTAGACCCAATTTGTTAAGAGTTTTACATTTCTGATAGAAAAAGTGGTATATAAACCTCTATACAAACAGTTTATCACCCAAAGGTGTAGGTTCAATTCCTCTATCTTTTCTAGAGCACATAGACCAACGAAATAACGACTAAACCTAACAATGTTGATGACTCTGGTACAAAATGAGCGTGTAAAACTGACACTGTTGCCCGTTGGGTATAGCTAAACCTACTTCCTTACAGTGGTACTAATCACAGTTAGCAATATAATATTGATGCATATTAAAAGCTGGTTACACTTCTCGTTATTTAGTTCGTTCCTACCTACAAATCTACTTTAGACAGGCGATGGAAATATTTTATTAAATTTGTCGTATTACAACGTCTACTGAGTTAAAGTAATGAAGAAATTTTATTAATTATTTTGTAGTATCAATGTACCAGTCCAAACTAGGCTCTAACAACTCCAGTTTAGTTTAGTACATAGCTTCAGACATGGTAATAAGACGCTTGACTCCGGTGTGCCAGTTGCCAAGTTCATCGGCATGTTTGGTAGCAATATCGACGTTCAACTTTGCTGCAGTTGGGAAATCTCTTGATTTCAATGAAGCACAAATGCTCTTCAATGAATCAATAGTTTCGTCAGTCAACAACTCGTCATTGTTTAAGTGGTCAAACAAGTAGTTGATTCTGGTTTCCATATCTTGGCCATGTCTAGCAAACTTTTCAGGTATGACTGGTTTGATGGCATTGAGGATTTCAGTGAAGGTTTCGTAAATAGGCAAGGACTTTTCAGGAATATGGCTTCTATCACCAGCTGGGTACTTTGGCTGTGCTGGAGGTGCAGCTGCTGCTGGAGGTGCTGCTGGAGGTGCTGCTGGGGGTGCTGCTGGTGGCTGCTGACCAATGCTAGGCGTTCTAGGAGGTGGTGGGTTGGAAGTGAACGGTGGTTGGATTGGAGGTGTTGAAGTAGCACCGTACGATTGAGGTGGTGGTGCAAATGATTGAGGTGGTGGTGGTGGTGTAGCTCCAAAGTTCAGAGAAGTCGATGAAGGAGATCTAAAGTTTGCTGGAGGAGGAGCGTATGGATTCTTTGGTGGAGCACTGATAGAAGTTCTTCCAACTGGTGGTGAAGCCATACCATTTGGCATGACGTTGGCAACAGGAGGTGGAGCATATGCAACTTTAGCAGGAGAAGCAGCCCCTTCAGCAGGAGCATAAGGATTCTTTTTTGGTGCCGAACTATTTGGACCAAATGATGGGGTGGACGAAAGTGGTGGAGCCACTGGAGCCACTGGAGCCACTGGAGCCACTTCAGCCGAGCCTGGTGGTGGAGCATAACGGTTGTTCAAAGGAGCAGATGCCAAGCGGGGCGATTGAGGTGCTGAGCCTGTAATACTAGCAGAACGGCCGCCAATTCTTGGAGGAGGAGGAACTGCACCACCAGCAGGACCAGCAATACTAGAACCAGATCTCTTTGGAGGACCAGGAGCTACTTGAGGACCAGGCGAGAAGGGAGCCGCTGGCTGTGCAACCACAGCAGCAGGAGCTGCACGACGAGGAGCTGCTTTAGGCTTGAAAGTATCTGGTAAATCGTTCCATCCTTCAGTATCTTTCTTGTACAGTTTGACTGGAGCAACTGGTGGTGGGCTAACAACACCTGCTGGTCCAGGAACTGCTTGAGGTACAGCTGGTTTGTAGATGTTGGATGTTGGAGCGTATGGGTTGGAGCCAGGAGCTCTTGCATATGGATTAGAAGAGCCATTAATAGAAGAACCATTGGCAGCTCCATTGAATGGAGCAGGTGGTGCATTAGCAGCAGGGCCATTAGCAAATGGAGCAGAAGGCACTGGAGCAAATGGCTTTGCGGCTGGCTGCTGGAATGGTGCAGTCGGAAGACCTGGAGTGGCTGGAGCAATTGGTGCAATTGGTGCACCTGAAACTGCTGGAGCGGCTGGAGTAGAAGTAGGGACTCTTCCATAACTTGGCTGAGAATCAGGAGCCCTTGAGTAGGCACCCCTGGCTTGGGTCTTTGTAGTCTTAGAAGCACCCTTTCCAGAGGCCTTCAAAATTCTATCCTTCTCACTTCCAGCATATTCAGTTGGCAAAAGCTTCAAGAACTTTTCGGCCAAGTCAAACTCTCCATATCCGGCAACTAAATTGGCATATTCCAAAATAGCCTTGGAGATAGGGTCTACTGAAGGTCCGCTAAGAACACCAGTTTCGTTGGTGATGGTTCTATAAGTGATAATCTTCAGAACAAAGTTGCTCAATGCTTCAAGACGAGCTTCTGCTGGGGAAGTGATAGCAGCGTTATCAGACTTGAGTAATTGCAATTCAAAGTCAGGCAATTCCTTGAGCCAAATATTGGCGATCTTGTCCAATGCGTTTCCTGCCAAGTAACAAGTAATGGCATTGGTTCTGCTATCCTTATCGTCAGATTTCAAGATACGGTCACCCAATTCCGAGATTTTCAGGTGAAGATCCGATGGATCGGATGAAAAGGCAACGATAGTGGAAGCAATTTCCTTCCAGTTTGAAACATTGGCGTTGCTGACAATATCGGCAATGTTCTTGTTGGAAATATCGTGCACCACTCTTGAAAATTGGCTCTTGTCGTTCTTTTTGAAGTAGACGTTTCTGACCTTTTGTTTGATCGAGTCAGAGCTGTCCAATGATAAGATTAATGCTTCGACAAGTTTATCCTGTTCAAGACAAAGAGAAACAGCGTCGTCGATTTTGTTGTTCAAAATACACTTGATGACCTTGTTGTCTGAAGAATCGTCTGGTATAAGTTGGAATTCGCCCGATGGACTGAAAGAAGTATCAGGAACGGTGCCATTTAAGTTGTCAAAGAAGTCGTCATTTTCTTTGGATTCTGACTCCTTGGATTCCTTTTTTTCTGCCTTTTCTTTCTTTTCCTCCACTTTTTCTTTCAAGTCCTCTAATATATGGTCTGTTCCATTTTCACTCAACTTCTTCAATAATTCCCAATCGGCTTTATCGTTTTGGTTGGATTCCAATTTGGAGTCAATAATAGACTTGTAATCGTCTGACTTTAATGCATCGAAAGATTTGGAGTCGCCCTTGATAATCAGAATATCAACAATGGATTTTCCATTTTGGTCCTTCTTGACTTGGACAATCTTGGATCCAAACCCAAAACTGACACTGACGGGTCTTTTCAACCATTCAGGAGCCTGGCTGACTTGGAATACTGGTTGTTGAGTTTCAGTGGTAGAAATCTGGTTCCAGAACGTGCTGTCATCGGATGAAGTTACTTTAGCAGAGACGGGAGGAGAAGTGTCTTGAAGCAGCTGGAGTATGATCTTGCCATCAAAAGAAGCAGTGGCAAAGATATCGGGAGCTGCGGGAGCGAATCTTGTTTGGAACGCCCAGTTGGCAGTGGTTGGATACTCGCCCAACTTGGTACCAGTTATTGGGTTCCACAAGTAAGTGGTGTTGTCCTTTCCACTAGAAATCAACAATTCAGGATCTTGCTTACACCAATCCAAAGACAAAACACCCTTTTTGTGGCCTTCCAAAATCGTTTCCGGCTCGTTGGAATTACGCAAGTCCCATGTCAATATCAACGGACAAGAATCGCTATCACTTGCAGTAATCAATTTGGTGGACTGAGTGGGGTGCCAGGCGACATGGGAGAAATTGGCTCTTCCGGAAGGACCTGAGTATGACAAATGCAACACTTCTCTCTTTGATTTCAAGTCCCAAATCGAAGTATACCCGTTTCCACCAGTGCTTGCAAGAATATGAGAAACCGAGTTGTTCCATGCCACGCTGCTAACTTCGTCCATTGGGGACATTGCTTGGCCTGGCGAAAATGGATCGGTGAACTTTTTGGTGTCCCAGATGAAAATCTGCCCGTTGGATCCTCCACTGACCAACACATGGTCTTGTAATGGATTGAATGCCAACGATCTAACCGGGCCTGTGTGCTTGGTAGACTTGTGGACAGACGCTTTTTCAAGACTCTTGGACTTGATCAACACTTCGGCATCCCAGAATTCAACGACCCCGTTTTCAAACGCTCCGGCAATCAACCCTTTAGGTCTGCCTTCAAACGGCTTGGACCATGCCAATGCATAAAATCGGTTATCTACTGAAGCCGAGAAGATAGGCTCGTCCTTGTTTGTGGCTGAAAAGGTGTCCCACACTTCCAATGAAGCGCTGGAGCTGAAATTAACATCCACCGCACCGGCAACCGTACCGGTGGCCAACAAGGGCAAACTATCCAGACTCCAGGCAAAGGTTGAGGTCCGTGCTATCTCATTGATTTTAACCATTTTGAAGTATAAATGGTCTCAAAGTTGTGGTATTGATCTAATCAATTGAATGACTACTTTGCTTTGAGTTTGGTTAATGATCGTTGTTATTGGGATGTTGAATCGGCCAACACACCGTTTTTGATCGACGCGGTCATGTGACTTCTTACATCACGCTAGTGATGTCACGCCGTTCTCCACACTATTGTCTGGACATCAATATAAAATCACGCTGGTGATGTCACCCCGATCGACATCACCCCGATCAATCTTGGACGGAATGGACTAATGGTATTGCAGAGGGTCCTCACAGAGTTCTCTCGGGGTCCTTACATAGTTCTGATCGTTGCAACCTTTGCTACATTATGCGAAATTGTGATTTTTACAGTACACTATTTTTCTGCTCACTAAATGATAGTACCAAGTACTCATTATTTCCTCTACTCTTTAGTTCTTTCAATCACTAAAAGTTCCCCAGTATCTAGTCTCAGTCTCGCCTACTGATTAATTGTCTCTCTATTTTTTCTGTTTCTATTGGTCTCTATTCTTCTCTGTCAGTTGTACTAGTCACGTACTCTATTGCATTTTCTTCCATCAATTGATTAATGAATACTAGGTGGCTTTTCTGTTCTATATCCTTCGTGCTCTATTTACCCGATTACATCACCTACACTGTTCTATTCTTTTGGTTCTCTCCTATATGCTGAATATTCTTATTCTCATTTTCTTATTCTTATTTTCTTGTCATTTTCTTCTCATTTTCTTAGTCCTCTTTTCTTGTCATTTTCTTCTCATTTTTCATTCTGGTTATTTCTCGCTATTAGGTTTTCTCGCTCCGCGTATAATTTCCAATTATATTATTTCTACACTTCCGGTAGAACTCTATTAGTATTCTATTAGTACAATATTAGTGATCCTAGTTACATTAGTCCAATTGTTCAGTTCTATCAGTACAAGTTTTATTTTTACTTTGTATTATTCTAATTACTTACTTTTATCTCTATCATTTCTAATTCCTACTTCTACTTGTTCTATTGGTCCTGGTTTGATACTCTTCTAGGCTTCTAATTCTAATTCATTTCTTCCCCTTGCTGTCAATGTAGCTCGGCACGTGAAGAACCCTGGCGCGCAAAAACAACTCGCGTGCTTAAGCGAAACACGCCATAAATAATATTTGGGGCAAGACGGGCTTATAAATTTCATATTGCAAAATCATAAAATACACAACACTTCACCATGTCTGCTGTAGTATCCAAGCCTGTCAGGTCAAGGCTCCAGCTAGTGTGGTTTCTTCTACAAAGAGTAGACCGCAAGGTGTTGAAACCCACCGCCAAAGCTTTTTTTTTTGCCTACCTTTATGTCGTTTTGCCTAAAGTGATCAACCATATTATTGTGTCAATCAAAAAGTCTCGGTTCGGTGACATTTTACCCCGAGTGGCCACCATTATGGCTAGGGCCTTCCATCCCAAGAAGTTCCCCATGTTTGCTGCTGGGTTGGTGGCCGGTATCAATGTGTTGGAACCTTTGGTCTACAATATTTTGCGCAACAGGCGTGCACCCGTGAACACCTTCTTTTTCTCGACCTTTATCTCGGCTTTGATATCCGCGTTGGCATTATTTCCTCGGTACCAGGGCCATATTTTGGGCTATGGCCGTTACTTCTCGCTTGATTTAACATTATTATTGGTGACCAGAGCGTGTGATACCGCGTTGTCATCCAACTTGGCCAAAATCGCCCCAGCTAGGCTTTCGGGATACGGAGATGGTATTTTGTTTGTTACATCCTCGGCGCTCATTATGTACTCGTGGTTCTTTTACCCGGAAAAATTGCCTCCTGCGTACGCCAAGTGGATCACTTCGGCTGCAAATATGGACGACGAGTTGGTGACGCTATACCGAGGAGTCAAGCATGGCAAATTGAAGTATGGCGAGTTCAATGCTGCTCTTCAGGAAGAGTTGTACCCCTTTTGCGATAGACACGGCCAAGACCGTAGCAATATCGACATGGTCAAACACCAGCCGTTGGACTGCAAAGTCATCCACTCGTTTTACACCGACAATTGTGAGGTGCATGCGCTTTGGAGGTGGTGGCGCGGGTTCGTGTTTGCCATCAAGCTCTACGGTCCATTGAATGCGTTTATGTTGTTGTTCCCCAAAAAGGCCCGTATGGGTTCCCGTATACTTAATGCCATCAAGGGTTCGGTTAGATCGTCGTGTTTCTTGGCCACCTTCATTGCTCTCTACTGGTATCCTGTTTGTCTCGCTCGTACAAGAATTCTTCCGCGCTTGTTCCCCAAAGTCCCCCGCACCTACTGGGACGACACCATTGCACCTGCAGCCGGCGCGCTCGCATGTGGCTTCTCGTGCTTTATCGAGCGCGCTCAGCGTCGTAAGGAATTGGCTTTGTTTGTGGCACCTAGAGCTTTGGGAACATTTGTTTCTCTGGAACCTTCGGAAAGAAACTTGAAAATCGAAAGTCTAGTTTTTTCCCTCAGTATGGCCACGTTGGTTGCTTATTCTCGCAGTGATGCTTCCAAGGTGAGAGGTTTGTTTGGTAAAGGGTTTCAGCAAGTGTTCAGTATTGCTCCCAAGTAGCCTATATTATTATTTATTACATCTTTATTCTTCCTACTAATACTTTTTTCCTATATTGTTTATGGCATCTTTATTCCACCTACTAATACTTATTACCCTTTGTAACTATTTATTACATCTTTGTTCAACCTACTAATACTAATCATCAATTTGACTAGTTACCACACATTTTTTATCCTTGTAACTTTAAATTTATAATACTTGTACATTACCCTTTGTAACTGTTGTTTACACGGCTCGTTGGTTTTTGCAGCGTTCTTTTTTACAACATCTTTTGCAGCGTCAACATTTATTTGCAGCATTTTTGCATTTACTTTTTTACAGCATTATTTATCTCAGCCCGCACCAATTTTTTTGCCCGCAAAAATCCAAAGAGAAACATCCAACTAAAGGTAACAAACATCCCTGTTCTTCAATGATATGCTGGAACCCGATATCGTACACGATCATGAACAAAAGGTGATGGAATTTGACTTCCAGTTCCCCATCAATCCACCCAACAAAAACCTCGAACAGCTCCACTCAGATATCAAGTCTCAAATCGGGTTGCCTCCCAACAACAGCGCCATCGATTTTCTTTTCAAGTTGTTGTCATCTTTATGTGACCCTTATACCCAACCTGAAGAGACTGAAGAAACCATATTGAGTTTGGATTGTATTTCGGACTTGGTGTTGGCTTTGGTCTATTCTAAATATGTCCAGGACAATCGAACCATGATCAATCAAGAGAAAATCGAGGTAGACTCCATCAAGTTCGATATATCCATTCAGTTGTTTTGGATGTTGCGGTTTTTGAATGCATTTTTCAAGGCTGAAGACGAGCTAACTACCCGTTACGTCAATAATGACGAAGAACATTGGCAAGAGAACTTGAAGTTGTGGACTCCCAACTCGTTGCGTGGCATCAAAACCGTCTATCTTATGTGCTGCGTACTCATACTAGCCATCTACAAACTATTCCATCCTGCAACCTACGAATCTGGCCTGGACAACGCTTCTGGATCTCTTCCTCCATACAATCTCATGAATAATCCGTATCTCCATTACTTTCTAAAAATATGGAAATGTCACACCAATATCATACTTTTGGGGCTTGAAATCGACCGAAGAATAGAATTCAACAACCACGAAAACGGCGAATCGGAGCAAACCCCCGAAATAGTCAAACAAGTGTTGAAAGGCTCCTCGTCCATTAGATACGTGCTCTCGTGGATTATCAACCAGAATCCTTCGCTGTTCTATGACGAAGACTTTGAAGAAATACAGCAGTTTGAGAACCACGACTTGAAAAACGAATCGCTTGTCAACTTTATCCAGCCAATAGTACGAAAGAAAATCAATGGTGGTTCTCTTCTGATCGATATGAGATTGGTAATAATAGGCCTTTTGATATACAACACGGGAATATCGTTTAGCTCAGGCAAGTTCGACCGTCACGATCAACCGTCCAAAAACGAAGATGAAGCCAACAGAAGACTCAATCGATCCAAGCCCATAACCGAATTAGGAGATATATTAATTGACTTGGAGTACGATGACAGATTTGACGAGGATATACGCTACATTTTTGAGTATGAATACGATGAATGGGAAGATGATCCCGAAGATGAAGCAGAGGACCAAGAAGAAGCCAATGGTGATGAAGAAGATCAAACCAGTGTCAATAATGCTGATATTTCGGGATCAAGTCTAGTAAAGAGTGAATCGGAAAAACCATCTGCTATCCGATCATCAGACTCGCTTTCTATCGAATTTGACGAGTTTGGTAGGGATTGGAGAGATTTGCCAAGAGGTGAAAACGACCAGTACAACGATTGGTTTATAAGCAAGGTAATCGAGTTTGATTTACTTCAAGATAAAGAAGAATCCAACGATTTTTTCACGACATGGAACGAATTATACGAAACATTTGAATTTTTAAGCACAACAAGTATAGAAGGGGATTTGGAAGCCGAAAAGAAAGTGGGCCAGGTGTTGATCAACACCATAGCGCAGGCTGTAAAGAATGAGATAGAAGCGTCCCCAAAAAAGAAAAAGAATGGCGACTCTGGCATTACGCCTGATAAAATATACCAATATTGGTTCTCTTCGGCTTCAGAACACGCCGTTCAGGTAACACAGGAGAATAACAAGCTTATTGTACCCATCCTCAACATCACCAAGTTTGAAATCTTTCTTCATAACAACAACAAACTTGTGAGATGTCTCATGGACGAAATGCTTATGTGCAACGGGTACAGGCGTGTGCTCATATGGTTTCTCACGCACAATGTCAATCTCTCGACCCTTTTGATCGACTATGTGTTTGAATTGTTGGTAGGATTAAGAGGAGACGCCAAGCGCCAATCGCCGTACAAATTCAGCAGGAAGGGAAAGAAATTGGTATTGAGTGAGATCGAGCAGCTGATGTTGTTGCATGAGTTTCTCACCAACAGCAGTATATATTTGTCGTCCACCGAGGGGATCGAGATTGAAAACGGTTACAAGGTGGTTTTGGCCGAGTCGATTGCCATGAAGTACATGTCGCTAATGTGTCTTATGATCAACCAGCTCATCAATTTGGGAATAATAGATTTAGACAGAATGAACAAGATTGGAGACGAAAAGGACGAGAACGATATTCACGACTACCGCAATGAAATGCGTATATTGCTAATTAGCTGGATAGGCAAGCTACCTGAAGCAAGACAATTATATTTCAAGATCAAGAATTCCACCGATACCATGGATGAGCAGTTGGAACCACCGAGTGGACCAGAACTCACGTCCGAAGTTCCCGAAAGTTTGCTTGAAATCTACAACGCCATGAGCACCAGCGAAATCGGCGAAGACCTCGATAACAACTCTGCGCACATGAAGAGCATCGATATGTTTGCGCGCGGGCTCGAAGAGTGCATCAACTTGATGCTCGGCAAGGATCCCAGCACCAGTTTGTTTGAGTTGAAAGACACCCACACATACTTCCGGTTTTTCTTTGACCATTTCAACACGCTCTGCAAGATCGAGTATCTTGCCGAGTACTTGTTTGACAAGTTTGAATCAATAATCTCCACCGGGCAGGTATCCAAGCCGGTGGGGTTACAGATGCCAGTTGAGCCCGAGACAACTGATGTGCCACAAAAAAAGAAAAAGAAGAACAAGAAGAAGAGCAATAATAAGAAGAAGAAGTAAAAGAAGAGTCCGCCGATTCTGGTTTTACAAAGAAGCAGAGAGACTCTGTTTGTAGAATACGAACAAAATAACTAATGTATCTGAACTAGAGTAGACTCCAGTGACTGCTAACAAAATTAATCACATTGGAAAGTAAGCCAGCTTGAGACCCCAGCATTCACAGTGAAACAGAGGAAGCATTTACCCCACATAACCCACGTAAGTGCTCTGATTCTTTGTGTTGAAGATCAAAATCATTCCGTAAAACACAAAAATTAAAGTAATTCATATAACATTTCCCTACAGAAGTCCATTTAAGAAGAAGTAGAAGTAGAGTAAGGGTAGATAACAATGTAATAGTGCTTAGTACATACCTAATAACCTGAAATGATTGTCCCCCGCACGACCAACCCACGACTCGGTCTTTAGGAGGCGTCGACTCGGCCACCTGTGGAGCCAACAAGAATGTTCAAGACCCCATTGAGACCATTACTTGCTACCAGTCGTCTCAATTTCACCAGAATGGCTTCTATCACACCAGTATGTCGATATTTAGAACAAATTAGACCATACTAACATCCAGGTTAAAACTGCAAACGCACCACCACCAGCTGCTTCGTACTCGCAAGCTATCAAGGTAAACGGTAAGTAGCCACATCCCGACACAGAAGAACACCGGGTAAGAACATACTAACATACAGGTTTCATTTACGTTTCCGGCCAAATTCCATACACCTTTGAAAACAAGCCATTGGAAGGCAACCCTACCATTGAGCAGCAAGCGGAACAGGTTATCCAGAATGTGTCCAACATTTTGGATGCTTCCAACTCTTCGTTGAAGCACATTGTCAAGGCCAACATCTTTTTGACCGATATGGACACTCAATTCGCCAAATTCAACTCGGTTTACGCCAAGTACTTCAACGAGCACAAGCCAGCTAGATCTTGTGTCGCTGTCAAGAGCTTGCCACTTGGTGTTCCTTTGGAAATGGAGGTTGTTGCCATTGAAAAGGACGAGTCCAAGTTGTAGTTATATAGAATATAACAATAAATGACAGTCGTACATGAACTTCATAATCTCTAAAAGAACTTCCTAAACTTTCCACGTATGAACTTTTCAATGACATAATAAGTCCAGATTCTACAGTTAAGTACTACGCCTGCAGCATCAAGTGTCTTGAATATCTACATCGAATCTGATCTACGTCATATATGACTGATTCATGTGTTCGCTTCTCTACTATCTTGGCTCTTATCGGCTCATCTGATTCTTATCACCAGCAACTCATGTCCTTAGGGCACGAGCCCTCGATGGTGCCATATTCACGTGCCTTGCCGCGTTACTCGCGCCTGCATCCAGTGCCTAAAATTTTTCGTCGCACCAGCTTAGTGCGTAGTATGGAGGCTCCGAAAATTTTGTAGGTTGGGTTGAATTTTCAAATATACAAAATAAGTTTTTAGGCTCTTTTTGATTCTTACCATAAAGCATATATCGACTTCAAAATGGCTCAACGTGTTACTTTCAGAAGAAGAAATCCATGTATGTAGATATCCCATGATCAGTGAGAATAGTGCCAGTTCAGTTGGACAATAGTCAACCCAGAAATGAAAAAGTATCAAGCATCAATTCAACCACCGTGAAATCTTCCCCCAATAAGACCAAACGAAATACAAATACAACATCAAACCAAATCTATCTCAATAAGAATATTTATTATACCTATTGTCCAAATGTCCTATTCTCACTACTAGTTACAGACAGCATATACTAACATTATAGACAACACCAAATCTAACAAGATTAAGGTCGTCAAGACCCCAGGTGGAAAATTAGTCGCTCAACACGTCAAGAAGACCGGTTCTAGAGTCAAGTGTGGTGACTGTGGTATCGCTTTGCCAGGTATCTCCTCTTTGAGACCAAGAGAATACGCTCAAGTTTCCAAGACTCACAAAACCGTCCAAAGATCTTACGGTGGTTCCAGATGTGCCAACTGTGTTAAGGAAAGAATTGTTAGAGCTTTCTTGATTGAAGAACAAAAGATTGTCAAGAGAGTCTTGAAGGAACAACAAGAAAAAGAAAAGAAATCTGCTAAGAAGAACGGTAAGAAATAAACTTCTGAACTAATATCATGATTGTAAATTTAGTCGTTGGTTTCAATGGTAACTTCTATGTAAATTCCTTTTTATAACTAATACATATACGTTTGATCGACAATCATCATTCTACTGTACCTAATTAGACTATGTAGAGACGCTTGATAAAATTTTCAGCTGTCACGTGAGTGTTGTCCCGATGGCGCAGGTATGCGACCCAGTGCGGGACAAGGATTCCGATGACAGCACAGATGCGGGATCTAAGTTCCTTGTCATCCTGGGGCAGTTATTTGTAGCGAGCACAATAGCGAATCTGTTGTGAGGTCGGTTCTATTTTTACAGTATACATTGCGCTCGTCGTTTCTTTTCGCGTAGGTTTATCGTTTTGACCAGGTAAGATCGCCTTATCGGGAAAAACTTCTCTGATGTTATCAGTAACACCCAGCCCGCCCACAGGAGATCTTATATAATAGGCATGGAATCCTTTTTAGTCTTGTGCTTACTAGCTGTTGTTCTTACCACACACTGCCATGGACTCTGCTAGACTTTCAAACTTGGTCGAAAATACCTACATCCCCCCTCAAAAACCAATAGCGAACCTTCAGGTGCCCCCTTACCATCCTTGTTTGATTGTGCAAGACTCAAATACTGATGTTAACAAAATAAAACCTTGCGGGTGCGCTGACCAATACTGCGTCAAAAACGCACCCAAATGGATTCCAAGAGCTAAAAGTTGATTGATCAAAATAATAGAGGGGTACAAGGTCTTTTTTTAACACAACTTTTTCATGATAATACTATTTAGACTGGGACAATAAGAACCCATGGGAATAAATAAACTAATAATCGAACCCTCTTTTTATCGTAAAGAATAATGGAAATTGTCAAACTGACCCGATTTCTCATCCAGATCAAACTCGCTGAACGAGCTATTGTTACTTTTCAATGTAGTGAATGACAACTCGCAGTTACTTCCAAATATCACACCAGGATGGAAGAACATGAAAAGCACAGTCGCAATGAAAACCAAGGCAGCGTCCAAACTCATGGGGAAGGCTTCCCTAGTGATCAATGAACCATTCCATCCTTCAGCTAACTCGACGACTCTGTAGACACATCTGATATAAACTAATACGACAGCCACCAACAAGACTAGCGGTAAGTATTCAAAGTATGGTCTTTTCCTGGTACCTCTATACTCTGGGTTATAAAAAGGTTCCAATTCTTTTCTGAGTGCTCTACCTCTTTTGGTGACAAATAAAATACTCAAGAAATTTTTGCACCCAAATTTTACGTTGGTAGTCATTCTGAAAAATGCTCTGTAGTAGAAATCAAACATCAAGCCCACAAAAAAACTCATGCAAAAGACTTGAGCTGCGATTCCTCCAACCATTACATGGGTTCCAGGATCCAAGTTCTGGTGGTTTTTTAATGCCACTGATGCAATACCTCCTCCGGCTGCCTGGATGACCAAACTGACTACATCGCACACCACAAACACATAGGAAAACCATAACGGTTTCAATACCGACGTTTGACGTCCGTGGATCACAATAAGCTCAGCTAGCAAGAAGTACACCCCAGCCATCAAAAATGCAGGCGCCAATGTGAGGCACACAATTTGACATAGAAATGCGTTCAAATCGGTGAAATTATTATGCGCAACCACCCGGGCAACGTAACCGGCGAACTCGGTCGCAGTACACAAGAAGATACATAATGAAAAGTAGTATTGGTTGGTAAAGGCGGCAATTACTGAATGAATGACTAGCGCAATACCATATAATGCGGTGAACAATACATTTGGAATCAAGTTGGGGTTGAAGCCAAAGTAGTTTGGAGGGGTGTTGAGATCTATCAAGTTGAGAGTCACATTGTAGAGCTCTTGGGTTACGTAAGGAAATTCCTGGGTGGCCGTGGCAGTCGCAAAGTATTTTTGAAGGCTTATCACGGTTAATGAAGCCAATGCACCTCTTATGTCTTGAGATATGTAATAAAGCGATGTCACGTCTGTTTCGGTATGAGCAACTGACGAGGCCAGGCTAAGAACACTCATTAAACTCGAAACCATGGTGGGGGTCACTGTAGTTAAATTGGGGGACGAGGTTGGAAACGTGGATGGGGCCCAAGTACCCATAGTCCCATTTATAAGCGAAAATGATAACGCTGATGATGTTGTGGTAGTATGCATGATGGGTGTGAATTATGAATGGTATGTAAGCGAATGACACGAATAAACACGAATAAACACGGGATCAGTTAGATAGTGTTGCTTCACCGTACGTGTTGGTTTGGCCCTATCTTGTCTCGTGCTCGATAGCTCTATCTGGATTTTTTCGCGGCCAAGATAGATGGAGCCTGATGGTTGCAATAGACTTATTTTGAAGTCTTCTAAGAAATGGTATGGAAGTGTTCAGAAAAGAAGTGGTATGAAAGTTTGAACCCTTGATGTCTTGGTGGGATAAGTGTATAATAAATGGGTGCTCAGCTGATCAATTTCAATTGAGAGGATTGCAATTCCTAGACAATAGAGAACATAATAGGGAGAAAAAAAAAAAAAAAGAATTAATAATAGGTTCAAATGAAACTACAATAGCAAACCGATGAAGGAGCGTGTAGGCTATTGATACACCACAACTTGATGTAGATATGATTTCGGCCACCACCTGTGGTAGTTCGGCTTAGGTGGTCTAACCGGGGTAATACCGAGAGGCGCATTAGTATGGCGAAAGCGACAGCGTAACAAGCATGAATAAATGTGTCAAAATTTGGAGTGCGCGCCCTTGCAACAGTTAAGAGCAACGTCGGGACGAGCATGCCGACGGCAGGAACGGTACGAAAATATTTTTTACAAGCACATAGAAGTAATAAAGTAATAGAAGTAGGCAGGGTGCGACCCGCGTTGCATTTCCGCAACCGCATATACAATCGTAAGCGAAGACCCTCTCGGACACCCGCAGTAGCAAAGTAGCAACTATACGTTCATACATTTATCCAAGAAACACTTCTCTGGCACAGCCCAATCTAATCTGATCATCTGAGCATTAGCCTCCAGTCGCTTGATTTAAGAGCAAAATGGCAAAGTCTATTCCCGGAGGGTCTGGGAAATTGCTCCTGCGTCACTTTAAGTAATATTTTTCTTGATGAGGCACCGACTCGCCAAAACGGGAGGGGCTTTATTGTTCTCGGCAACGAATTCGTGTTTCTTCGCAAAGAACGAATTGAGCCTCGCTACCGGAAAATATTCTTTCAGGGGACTCTGCCCTAAAATATTACAAATACTGTAAAATACCATAATTGGTCGATAAGCAAGGTGAGACCCTTATCTGGTCCGAACTTTCCGGTTTATCCTTCTATATTACAAAAGAAGAGGTGTGAGCTCACTCGATATATAGGGTGGTTTCCCTGAATTTAATGCGAAGAGTGCTTTGTAAATGTAATTTTTCACTTTGGCTTCTGCGCGTTTGACATAATGCAACACGCTCCACACTGTTTACATGTTTTCGATTTATATATAGGTTCGTGTCTCGATCCGTGGGTTATGTACGCGTCGATGAGCTGATCTACAACGGTGAAAAACTGTGTTTGATTAATTTCTATCTAGTCAGATCTACATAAAGAAATCGCTTGGTATTTAATGTTATGCTTTTAAAGTACTTTTGCTCTCAATCAACTTTTTTAGTACACTTTTGCTTTCAACGAACTTTTGATTAGCACCTTTCTTAATTCTCGTTATGGACTAGTTCATTGGTAATTTGTTCTCTTTTCCAGAACCGCATTAGCAAATCACCATAGTTTTGCAAGTCTTCTACACTAATCATCAACTTGAAATCCAACAAGAGCAAAAATTGCAATTCTAGGTAGTTCAATTCTTCCAACGGGAGTCCGCCCACCTTTGCATATCTTAGATTCTTGTAGAAAATATCGGAGAAAAACTTGGAAGATACGGTGATACCCGAAATAATTAGTCTGTGAATATTGTACGAGTCCATCACAAATAGTTGTTCGGCATCCTTTTCATTGTCTTTTAAATCCAAGTTCATGCTCTTTTTCTGCTTGAGATTGTTGGCCTTTTTGGCAATACGATCGAAGTACACCAAAAGCGAAAGAAACACCTCGTTGGTCACAGGACAGTATTTCAACACTCTGGCCAAGTATGCATTCAAGGATATTCCTGGCACGTTTGTTCCGTGGAAAGCTAGGACATTGGCCAAGTACTTGTTCTTCATTTCGTCATCTTCGTCATTGGGATCGTCATTTTCATCTTCGTCATTACTGTCTTCATCCACTTCAATCACATGGTTTTGGTCATTAGAGTCGTCCATGATTTTGTCGTCGCCATCGGCATCTCTCTCTGCTCTTTGCCTGGCCCTCTTTTCTTCCTTAATTTTGAGCCGTTGGAGTTTTTTCAATCGTTTTTCCTCCTTCATTTTATGTCTGATTGCAATGGTATTGTCAAAGTGGTTGGGGTGTAATTTGTCGTTGGCTTCAATGATCTTGGTCAACAAGCACGACAACATTTCAATCAAGTCGTTGACGGGATAGTCCACTATATTCAAATGTTCTTCATATTCAGAAGCGTTGGTGGAGTTTGAAGGTGATCCAGCACCATCTTTGAGGTTCAAGTTCTGTAAAAATTCCTTGTAAGACATGTAATGATCCGGCTCCACTGAAGAGTATTCGACTGGTGGTGCTGAGACAGATGGCCGTTTATTTGATGAATAGCTCGATGGGAAGTGCTGGTTGACACCTCGGCTATTGTATGAAGGCTGAGACCCAAACCCAGGGAGGGAGTTGGGAAATCTATTAGACAACGAAGACTGGGTTGGGTGGTTTTGGGGGGTTTGCTGATTTTGGAGGCTCTGAGGGTTATGATGGGGAATGTACATGCCTTCAGATGAGTTGAAACTATTCATATTAGGTTGGGTGTAACTGGCAGAGCCCATGGAGATATTGGTGGTGGGAATGGCGTTGGGAAATATGCCGTGGTTCTTGAAACTGGCCGAATGGGGCGCCTGGAAGCTGGAAGACTGCGGTATGAAGCTCGAAGAGGTGTGGAGCGAAGGCGTGGCGGATGCCGATGAGTACGAGCTGCTCACTACGGTGGGAGCATTGTGGCTGGACGGAATGTAGTTGATGGAGTCGTTGGGAGTGTACTGGTGGTAGCTGTTGTGGGCCGTATGGTACGAGCTTGGTTCGAACTGGGTTTTGGATAGGCTGGACGAGATGGACCCGTAGCTAGGCGGGTCTGCCAGCACGCCTTGGTCTAGCAGCCCAATCTGGTGGGCCAGGTTGTTGGACGAGTTGGATGCTGTTGACGATGAAAGAAGAGTTTTGGTGAGGTTGGAGATCTGGCTGGGTGGTTTCGACTGGAACGGAACGGCCCCTGTTTTGTCGGTACTTTTACTGTAGTCGTCGGGCTGGGAGTCGTCAGGTTTCGGCGAGCTGGAGCGTTCGTAAACTTGCTCTAGCGTGGCCGACGAATTGTTGAATTGGCTCATAATGTGATGCAGGTCATACACTGATTGTTAGTATTATTAAATGGATTGGTGGAAGAGTCGAGCCAACAGACGAATAAACCAATAAACCAAATAATGTTATGGTAGTGTTGTTGTGGATATTTCTGGGTATGGTTTTGTACTTCCGGTCTGGCTTTATTGTAGATGGGATTCTGTGTTGCTAGCCCACTCCACTCCACTTCATACATACGTAGTGATATTATGCTGTGCAATCTATAACTGCCTAATTGCCAATGGTATTAATTTCCAATGGTGTTTTTCCTCAGACTTTGTAGGGGAATCAATACTAGACTGGTCAGGCTTGATGATGTCAGTAGAGTGTAGATATACTGCAACCAGTTAGCAGCGGTGAGTGTTTGGCAATTTGTGGTGGTTGAATTGCCGTCGTGGTTGAAGATCACGGATTTAGAAGTCTCACGTGGCGGCGGGCGGCGGCCGACAAAAAAAAGTCACGAGCCTAATTAATTACCACCACCGCACCAAATTGCAAGAGACCAAATTGTAATACAGGTGGAAAGGTGGAAAGGTGCGCTATGTCTACAGCTTCAAAGGTTACGTTTGCCCTCACATGTGTATCTGCTGCAGGTGCGTTTGTTTTCATCAACTATTCGCAGCAGGTGGAAAGAGCAGCATTGAGACAAGGACCCATTAAGGACGCTGCCCGAGTCAAGGCCAAGCAGGAAATGACAAAGAAACAACTAGCCAATGATTTAGAGCATCGTGAGCAAATCGAGTTGCGTGAGAAATTCGAAAAGGTGCAGCCTCTCAGCGGGGAAATCATTAGGGGAGAGAGCAGTGATTAGTGTAAATAGTGTAAATATAATAGTCTACAACTGTGTGTGTTCTTGGAGACACCAAAGAGTGGATAACCAATAAAGGTACCTTTGATGTACTATGATGCACCTTCTTTTTTGTTCGAACACAGAACCGGTTCTGCCTCAATTGACTTGCCAATACGGTTCGTCCAGAGTAAACTCCAAAGAAGATATCGGACCGTAGTAGCCTACTGGTGTAAGCTGGTCCGGCCAGAACCAACGTCTGTGTTCGTTGGCGAGCAGAAACAGAGGGAAAAAAATCGGCTTATATAGTCTTGGTCACGTGACGACATCGCATCGAGCACGAAAGTTCCTGCACAACGCGCACAATACATTCACACTTAAACACGCTTGAATACTTTATTGCTCTATCACTCTACTGTTTTTATTAATCCTATTATATATAATCTTACTCCATTTTGCCTATGACTTCGTCGTCGTCGTGGGACTCAATCTTATCCAAGTTGAGACTGGCCTGCTCCGGTGAGTCAGGTATTCTATAAGGAGACTTTAGTTGGTCTTGATCTTCATCATGGGCTTCTGCTATCGACATGGCTCTGGATTTCATTCCGTCTTCTCTCTTGGGATGATCCAAATATCCCCCAATCGTCGCGGGGGATCCCATGGACGCGTGGTGCGGTCCCGAAGGAGGATACTGCGATATGGAATGCGATCTTTTGTAGTTGCCGAGTCTGGAGTCGTACATTTCGTTGTAATTTGCGTGGTATGAAGGTTTGAATGTTGGTTTTTCCGATTTATCTATTGGTTTTTCGTTGGCCGAATATGGTATGGCATGGCACGAGTTTCTACGGGATCCACCCACACTCACGCTATCGTTCATTCCCACCAAAATGCTGGCAGCTTCCAATAATTGCACCTGTTGGTGCTTGGAAATCAAGAGTTTTTTCGTCACGTTCCATTCAGGTGTGTGTTCCCATAAATGCTTTGCTAGTGACGATATGTGCTTGTAGCCCTTTCCGCATGCCTCGCATCGAAGCTCTTCCTTTAATCTTCCTGTTTCACCTTCGCTGATTCTTCTCACAACAAACTCTCGTGATAAAGTGGGGACGGAAGCTGAAAGCTGTGTGGGGGGAGTGGAAGTGGGTGCGTATGGACTGTAGTGGTTAGGGTGGTGCTGGTGGTTCTGGTGGTGGTGTGGAGACAATGTGTGGTTGCGGTATTGGTGCTTGGTGGGTATCACGTATGGCGTGGAGCTCGAGTTTCTTCTGTTATATTGTGTGCTGGCAGTCATAGTGGATTATAAGAACCTGAAAAGAACTCGGTGAACACTCTATAATAAAACGGAAGTAGGTAGTAGTGTGGGGTTGGTATGGTGGCTTGGTGGTTGGTTATAGTGGTTATGCTTTTAGTATAGCTGTAGTGATAAAATTCAATATAAATATAGTACAGTGTTGACTAGGGTTTGCCGGTGGCTTCTCTATCAGGAACTTAAGACTTCGGGCCGGTTTTGTTGACTGGTTTATGGGTGTCTGAAAAGTTTCGAAATTTTTTTATTGATGGGCCCATATGCAGGTTAATAATTCAGGGCTGCAGCGAAAGAGTAAGGGTCCAGGACAACTACGGAGGGTCTTTTTGGTATGCTGAGTTAGTGTTGTACCCTACAGGTACGTATTACTGTTGGTTCCATCCAGCTCTATACATGCACTATTTTTTTGATATTTCCAAAATTCTAAAAAAGTTATTATTGCTAAAAGCTTCGTACTTAAAAATGTGAAAAATAAAATAATGTTGAAAAATAATGGATTTTAGTGATAGTGCGACAAGATACTGAAAAGTAGCAAGTGAGAAGTAGTGATGCAATGATAATGTATCGAGAAATCGCCGGTTTCTATAGCATAATGTATAATTCGGTGTCAGTATTATATAGCTATGGTCCCATTGTTCGCTCACTTTCGTCGTTCTAATAATGTTTTACTCGGTGACATCTCTGCTTTGGTGAATCCGGGGACTACACGTGACTGGTCAATATCCGCTCACCGGTCGGTGAATACGGTCCGATATCTGGGTCAATCTCAACATATCTGGGCTGAAAAGAGAATACTGGATTGCGGCACCTGTTCTTTACCAACCCACCATTGTAATCCATAACCTAAGACCACTACCCCAGTTGCTAGTACCATTCAATATCCGGCAGCTCACGTGCCATATACCGGATATACAATATTTCGCAGCCAGTCGTATGCCAGTGACTAAACCTTCTAATGAATAAGACTCTTGCACATAAGCTGAATCATTGGAAGAGAAATTATTGCTTATCAAATATCAACAAGCAATAGAAATATAACCAAGCATTTGCTCTACTTCTGTACCAGCTGGAAGTTTGGACATCTACAGATCACGAATACCCATTAAATGTATATTATATATAAGTGCAAAATGTCAAGGAACTTATCCAAAATATCGCATACATATTACTTATCGAGCTCTAGTATTTTGTTTACAAGTGTCTTGGCAAAAACTAGTGAGCTCCAGTGTAGAAAGAGTTAGTATCTACCGTGTAATAGAGTAGTGATTGCCTGTATATCTCTCTATTAACTTGTCAGTTAATTATTAGCTAAAAAGACTCTTCATCAATTTGTTGGTCAATTCCCACCGGATCTTCCATTTGGAGATCGGAATTCTGGCCAACATCTTCTTCCACATTAGCCTGGAATCCCTCCTCGGTAGAATATAAAATAGTTTGGATTTTCTTGGTAAGGTCCACCACTGCCAATTCCTTGAGTTGGGCAAAGTTGTTTGTTTCCACGAGATCGTTGATGTTCTGTACCAAGATCTCGATTTCTCTTAGTTTATTGAAATAAAAGTTACGTTCGGTCTCCAAAGTCTCGGATGAAAGTCGATATTCCAGAATCTCTTCGTTCAATTGGCTCACCTCAGATAGTGCTTCGTTCAACTCTTTATTCAACTGTATCACCTTGGACGAGTTTTGTGGTTGAGGTGTGACAGAGGGGCCTGACGAGACTCGTCTGGGTTGTGCAGGAGGCTTGGGGCTATTAGATAACGTGCTTCTTCTCGAAGTGGGAGTGGATGTGGAATTGGAGGGCGTTCTTGAACGGGCAGCAGAAACTCGGCCGGCACTGCTGCTGGTCACAGTGGCGCCTTTTCTTCGTGCTTTGGCGTCGTAGGTGTCGATGTTGCCCTTGTTATCAGCCCACTGCCGTTTAAACCACTGCAACAACTCCAAATTATCTTGTAACCTACACTTGATGAGTTTCTCCACATCGATAACTTTGGTGATGTGGTGTTTGGTGAAGGCTGCCTGCAAAATCTTCCAGTTTTGACGATAGTCGTATTCGGTGTTGGCATTGAACTTAACCTTGCCAACGGGAACACCTCCGTAGATGCAATCCATCAACTGGCAGAAGGCTGATCCCTTCCCACAATCCTCTATACGGGTATAGTTTAGCTCCAACGTGCTATTCAACCACTCCAAAAGGTCTGATCTAGATTCTCCAACAGCCATTATGTGAGTATAACAATTGACAAAGCTTGAACAGAGTGATGGGACGGTGTGGTGTGTCTTGTCTTGTATGTCTTTGACGTGCATCTGCAACGACTTTGTTTTGATATGCTATGTACTGCATACAGGGAAGTACAGCTAAGCGAAGAGCCCCGGCAGGTTGTTCTGGCCCGGTTGTGGGAGGTATGCTCGAAGCTTGGAGCTAGCTCTGGACGCACTCTTGTAAGTGGATTATGTAGTGCGGTGTAAGCGGCACTACGTGGTACACCGCTTTGGTACACTCCCCTGGCCTGGGTTCTCCACAGCTGCAGAGTGTTTCGCACGTGACTTTTAGTTTGCAGGGTCCGCGATGGTCACTTACCCGGACACGCCATTTTTCGCTGGAGAATATTTTCACTTTTCATCAACTTTTCATACACCCAACACATAGTCACTATACAAAATGGATACTAAAACCCCAGTCACATTAGCCAAGGTCATCAAAGTTTTGGGAAGAACCGGTTCCCGTGGTGGTGTCACCCAAGTCAGAGTTGAGTTCGTTGAAGACTCTTCCAGAACTATTGTTAGAAACGTCAAGGGCCCAGTCAGAGAAAACGACATTCTCTGCTTGATGGAATCTGAAAGAGAAGCTAGAAGATTACGTTAATCAAAATCAAACATTTTTGGGGTCTTCCCGATTGTAAATTACCTTGTGAATGGAGATTCATAGAAGCATACGTATTTATAAACAGTATTTATAAACTAAGCTAATAAACAAAAACTTACTGGATAAAAGTAGCCAACTATTGAAAAGTGTAGCCGACTACAATAATCAATATAATCTGAAGAAGCTATCATGATGATTAGTTGAACCGATAATCTGTAGCGTGTATAAGAATTTGGCTGAGAAAAGTTATTTCAACATGTAGCAAAAAATATAGCTAATAAAGATTCACTCATCATTTCGCTTGCGGCCATAGTCCACCATAGGCGATTTCTTTTTGGATAAACGATGGGATATACCGATTTGGCTAAAAATTAGAAACTAGCCAATGCACAATAAATTTTGCAGCTGTCAGACAGTATTGGCCAAGATCAAAACTACATTGCTTGTCCCAAATGTTCAAAGACCGAAATTGGAGAACATGCACTGGGTATCGGGTGAACTTTTCAAGAACGGCCAGGTTGCAAAAATATTTAGAGAAATCAGACTACGTTCGGAGAGCAATGTTGCATAAGAGTGCATATTAACGGTGACTGAATAGAAAGGTTACGTAGCAAATATACTGGATTTCTATATGATTTGCTAAGAGAAGTAGCCAGTAATGAGCTTAGGAAGCTGTAATCCGTACTATGCTGCAAGCACATGCCTTATAATCTGCAGCGAATTACAATTAAGCTCCAAAAATCATTGCGAAAATAATAAGCAATTCTGCAACGAGTATAATCAGTAGCAATTATAGAATTGAGCAATAAATCTGCGAAAACTACAATAATCAAGCAATTGAATCAATAAACCATGCCGAAAACGATATTCATTCTTATTGTTTCTGTTGTTCATCTAATTATTCTAATCTTAAACATATTCTTCTAATCTTATTCTTATTCTTCTAATCTTATTCTTATTCTTCTCCTAATTAATCTTATTCTTCTTGCGCTTTGAGTGACTTCTCTCGCCTAGTTCGCTCAGTTACATTTAATTTATGTACATTCAAGTATTTATGCTAATCTTAAAAAAAGGTGAATTGAAATATAGTCAAAACGACTTGATAAAAATAGTCGAAATGACTTAATGCTGGGTTTTTCTAGCCTTCTGATACTCCTCTTGCTTTCTACGAACCTCATTAACCTTCTCGTCGACTTGCTTTATGAATTGTAATCTGACTTTCTCTACTGTTTCGTCATTCTCGCTCTGGTCCTGGAGCAGTATGCTTTTCTCTTCTGGGGCTTCAGGCTCGTCGTCTTTGTCCGACGTTTCTTCATCTTCGCTCTCTTCAGGATCTGGCGATGCCGATTGTGAACATAACCTTTCTACTTGCTTGGTTACGTTTTTTGCTACCTGCTCACGGACAGGTTCCAAATCACTGTCTTGCTCGGGGAATTCATGAGAAGACAAAGAGTGGGCGTGGCCAATCTCGTTGACTTTGGCAATGAACTGCTTTCTTACTTCCTCTCCTACATCGTGTATGACCTTGAGATTGGATGATTTGGTTCTGTGGGCTTTAGGATGGTGCGTTTGTTTGGGTTGTTTTGGTGGTTTTATCTGTTCTTTTAGTTGCTCCAACTCCGATATGGTAGTATCAAGCTCCTTTATGGAAGGGGCGTTGCTATTGGTGGTGACTCCAACTGGGTCGGAGTCCTTTATGCCGGTGCTCATTGCGTCCTGTTCGTATTTATATAGAGACTTGGTTTTCCAAAGGGTGTATTGCACCAAGCTTTCAAATGCTAATTTGTCGTGACGGTAAAGGTTGGCCAGGTCGATGTTCAATGGTGAATCGGGCTCGGGGTCGTCTAGAAGCATCAAAATTGCTACTACAAGATGCTCCAAGTTCCAGGCAGGTGACCAATTGTCCTGTTTCAATATATCGAGACAGATTTCTCCTGTTTCAAAGCTGATATTGGGATGATTGATGGGGGTGACAAAGCGGATTTGGGGCGGTTGTAATGGATACTTTGACGATAACTTGATATCCAACTTCCATTTGCCGTTGTAATAATACAGCGAGTCTTGTTTGGTGGGCTTTGTTATCACTGCAGTCCACTCAAATATGTCGATCTCTTCTTCTGTTTCGTTGCCGTTGGGCGCCAAAGATAAAATCTGATGGTTCTGATTTTGTGGAGGTGACTTGGTGTATTGCTTGAATTCTTTGAATAATCGTCTCTCGGCCATCAAAAATCGTGCTTCATGGGTTTACTGTATGCAAAAGACCTCGTTGGCTTGTTTTTTAAATTGTTTCTTCGAAACGAGATTTCGTCTGGAGGGGGTTGCGAGAAGGGAAAAAAGGGATGGTGATAATGCTCTGTCGTGTAGTATACAATAAACTGTCACAACGTTCGAATCAATTGCAAGTTTTTGCGTGTATTTAAGCGACAGCAAATTAAGTTGTCTTTATACTGGCACACACTTTTTATCGTGACAGGTTGCGTTGCCTGATGTGGCTTCCGTGCACTTCCCCAGTCATTTGGTCCGATTTTGGCCTCGGTTATAGGGTAAAAAATAAAAAGAAATGCGGAGCTATTACGTAGTGATCACGTGCTCGCATATTATTCGGGTTACGATATGCAGATATTTTCTCACGTGAATGATCAATTACATCTACGTTCCATTCGCATGACCAGTTATATAAATGGACCAAGAATAGCAACTTGAAGGGACTAAATTTGAGTAGATTAATTTCGTAAGTTTATTTGTAAATATCAATCCTTGGGTGATTGAACTCGTTAGTATTTTATGCTAGTGTAATGGTGTAAAAAAAGAAAATATTGACTCCTACGCGGTTCGAACGCGTGCATCTTTACGATAATAGAACTTGAGTCTATCGCCTTAACCACTCGGCCAAAGAGCCAATTTGTTGAAAGTACTTTAGTCTTTTTTCTATATCCATTGAGTCTCAAATACTATAATTCGAAGCTCGGTTGATGTAGGTTCGGCTTTTCCGATAAAGTTATCGAATTGTTTACTGGGACTAATCCTCAGAATTTGTGTAGATCTCACTGTTCAAATCAAATTGAGCTAACCTTGGTGAGTGTTTTCTTGGCAATAAATGATTACATGCAACTTATGGGACGCCCGTGTCAAATTGCGCTCGTACTGTAACAACTACATAATCTGGTATTCATTTCGGGATTATATTCTTGTGGAGTATTTGTGGCCATCCTCAAATATTGTCTTTATTAATTATCTTGCAACTGCCGAAATTCAATAATTCCCAAACATGAATTATCCCCAATTATTTATTTATACAGTTGCGAAAATATTGTCTCAAAGTAGTATCACCCGCTCAATCTTATAAGTATGGACTACGATTATGCCAGATACCGTTCAATATGATGGATACCAGTTCAGCATTTTACACGCACGCGATCGTGGTGATATCATTGTCCAGCAAGATTCTCAGAGAAATTCTAGATACTAGCGGTATATTTTACAGGATGTACACTCGTTACATTATGCATCAACATTTTACAATACACTCAATAACGTATCCTGAATTATTTGCACCCAAACATCTGTTTCGGAAAGTTGCAACTTTTCATGGCTCATGTGCAGGAACTTTAAATACGCATGAAGAAGACTGAGCAGCTCCTCAAGGCTGCAAAATTGGTAAAGAAAAAGTGTGAGGTTCAGCGGTCTTAAACACCTCCCTCTTCATTTGGAAAGTTAGATTTCAAGAAATACTTCTCTGACAGGTGCTTCCATGTTAGACTTTCCATCGTTGCTTACCAAGCACTGACTAAGCAACATCAACGGGATTTACAGGACAAACTGGGCCACATATTGCAGCTATTTTTTCACAAGGTAAAACCTCAAAGAAGTCTTGTGCTGAGATAGCCGAGAATACCGAGAAATTCATTCAATACCACATTGATATATCACTCACTACAAATTTTAAATAATTATTGTCAATTTCATAATTTCAAACACTATTTGTAAAAATTTTGAATAATTGTTTTACTTTGCAATATTAGATTATATAATTATCAGGAAGCAACAACACGTAGTCGTGCACAACAAAAGCATTCACACCTGTCTATATATCCTATTACCCATCCATGAGAATGAAATAAACATCATCTTAATACAGCAAAACATATTTGGAGAGAAACCTGAATTCTATATCGAATAAGGCAACTTGTCCGAGTGGTTAAGGAGAAAGATTAGAAATCTTTTGGGCTTTGCCCGCGCAGGTTCGAATCCTGCAGTTGTCGCCATTTCTTTTTTTGTTTTTGGTGTATGTGTCACGTGCTGCCACTTACCTATACTTGTTTCTTGATTGGCCCGCATATCCCCGCGCCGGTTCAGGAGATCAGCCGCAAAGCCGTATTTTTCGAGCAGCGCACGACCCCAACTTGAAAAGTTTATGAATCATAGAGAGGAAAAGTTCCAACATAGGCCAACATGAGTTCTATTAGACATTCCTCCGCCATGTCTTTGACCATTGCCAAAAGAATAGTGCAAAGCAGAAGCTTCACTCAGACCGGGCTTTTGTCTGAAAAGAAGCTCAACAAGTATTCATCGATTGTGACTCAACCACCATCGCAAGGTGCCTCGCAAGCCATGCTTTATGCCACTGGTTTCGAAGAAAGCGACATGGACAAGGCCCAAGTCGGTGTCGGATCCGTGTGGTGGTCCGGTAACCCATGTAACATGCACTTGATGGAATTGAACGACAAATGTAACGAGTCTGTCAATCGTGCTGGTTTGAAGGGTATGCAATTCAACTCTATCGGTGTTTCTGATGGTATTACCAACGGTACCGACGGTATGAGATACTCATTGCAATCGCGTGAGATCATTGCCGACTCGTTTGAAACCATGATCATGGCTCAGATGTACGACGGTAACATTGCCATTCCTTCGTGTGACAAGAACATGCCGGGTGTGCTTATGGCCATGGGAAGACACAACAGACCTTCCATCATGGTTTACGGTGGTACCATCATGCCGGGATCTCCTACATGTGGTGGGGGAAACGAGGCTATCTCCGAAAAAATCGACATTATCTCTGCTTTCCAATCCTACGGTCAATATTTGTCAAAGTCTATTAGTGACGATCAAAGAAAAGATATCGTCAAGCATGCTTGTCCTGGACCAGGTGCATGTGGTGGTATGTACACTGCCAACACCATGGCTTCTGCTGCTGAAGTCATGGGTATGACCATGCCTTACTCGTCCTCGGCCCCAGCCATCTCCAAGGAAAAGGCCCAAGAATGTGCTAACATTGGTGATGCGATCAGAAACTTGATGGAATTGGACTTGAAGCCAAGAGACATCATGACCAAAAAGGCATTCGAAAACGCCATCACTTATATCATTGCTACTGGTGGATCTACTAACGCTGTTTTACATCTTATTGCTATTGCTTCTTCGGTTGAAGTCGAGCTTACCGTTGACGACTTCCAGAGACTCTCTGACTCCACCCCATTGTTGGCTGACTTCAGACCTTCTGGTAAATACGTCATGGCCGACTTACAGGCCCATGGTGGTACTCCAGCCGTGATGAAGTACTTGTTGTCGCAAGGCTTGATCTGTGGTGATCAAATGACTGTTACCGGTAAGACCATCAAGGAAAACTTGGAAAGCTTGCCTGGCTTACCTGAAGTTCAAGATATCGTCAGAATGGTCAATGACCCATTGAAGCCTACTGGTCACTTGCAGATCTTGAAGGGTACTTTGGCTCCTGGTTCTGCTGTTGGTAAGATTACTGGTAAGGAAGGCACTTACTTCAAGGGTGCTGCCAGAGTGTTTGACGACGAAGCTGCTTTCATTGTTGCTTTGGAAAACGGTGAAATCAAGAAGGGTGAAAAGACCGTGTGTGTTATCAGATACGAAGGTCCTAAGGGTGGTCCAGGTATGCCTGAGATGTTGAAGCCATCGTCTGCCTTGATGGGTTACGGTTTGGGTAAAGACGTTGCTCTTTTGACCGATGGTAGATTCTCTGGTGGTTCTCACGGGTTCTTGATTGGACACATTGTGCCTGAGGCTGCTGTGGGTGGTCCAATTGCTTTGGTTGAAGATGGTGATGTTATTGTCATCGACGCCGAAAACAACAAGATCGACTTGTTGGTTGACGAATCCGTGTTGGCTGAAAGAAAAACCAAGTGGACTCCTCCTGCTCCAAAATACACCAGAGGTACTTTGGCCAAGTACGCCAAGTTGGTGAGTGATGCTTCAGTTGGTTGTGTCACCGATTTGCCATAGATACTTTTTGTTTGATTTTTTTAAACTGTCATCATTGAATTGTCATGTTGTCATCCGAAAGACACATGATGGATCAACTTCATTCAATTCTAACTATTGTTTGCAATATAATCCTCATACTATGTATATAATACTACATCATATCCTTGAAAGGATCTTTTCAAATTCGCGTTTTACACATTTTTGTTTTTACCACATTTTTTGCCCCATCCTTTTTTCGCCCCTACTTTGCATCCGCAGGGTGTACACTCAATGTGTACTGGTTCGCATTATTGTTGCAACCATAACTTTGTTGATGTCTCGTTACTCATAAAACCTTGATCTTTTTTCTTTTGATTATTGATCTACGCATTTTGATTTTATTGGTAAATAGTATTAGTTATGCTTGATATATATAGACTATTGATGATGTTTACTTGATATATAGACTATTGATGTTGTTTACTTGATATACAGACTATTGATGATCTGTACTTGATATATAGACTATTGATGATCTGTACTTGATACATTATTCACTATTTGTATTGAAGCATACCTGGTTGATGATTTCTCTCTATTCTCTTTCTCTTGATTCTTTTTATCTTTTCTATTCTCTATTTCTATTGATGCGTTGGGTTATAAAGTCTAGAATATATTCCTGGTCGTTACGTAAGTTCGGGTACTTGAACGACTCAACCGTGCAAAAGAACGGAACCTCCCACTCTTCAAACTTGAATGTGGTCTTGGCACTGAGATGCTTGCAATGATTCCATACGCGCCTGTTTTGCAACTTTCTTTTTTCGTCGTACTCCTTATCAAGCAGTTCTAGCGTCTTCTGGTTGCTCGATTGGAGTTTTTTGAGCTTGGATGGATGGAGTCCTTCTAGAGACTTGGCCACATTACTTGATATGATCGAAGCTTGCCGCTCATATTCATGTTCTATATCGGTTGATTCTTGGGCCCACGTCTGCTGGTGCTCCAATTGGCTTTTTACTAGCTGGGTCAACTCTGCTAACCTGGTTTTATCTCCTAGTATTCGATGCTTCACGTACTGTTCAGCGTGGTATCGGTTGGTGATGAACTTGGCGTCTGGTCCTTTGTAGCCCGAAACCGTTGGTGCCTTGATTGGTACTGGCTTGCCCCCTGCTTGTTCGTTTAGGTATCCATATACTTTATTGGTGTAGTAGTTACGTCTCTTTACATACTCAACCAATTTGGGATCATGGCGTTTTTGACGCACAACTCCCACTAGCTTGCCTTCGTTGAGTTTGGTCAAGGCCGGGAACGTAGAGCTGGGTTTCTCTATACGTTTTCTTAGTAGCTGAAGCACTGCCTGTTCCACTTCATCTGACATAATTCCACAGACTAGACTTGAACGAGTAGCGAGAAGTTAGCGAGAAGTTAGCGAGAGAAGTTAGCGAGAAGTTAGCGAGAGAAGTTAGCGAGAGAAGTTAGCGAGAGTAGAATTTCGCTCGCTCGCCAAGACTAAATTAAAGACTAAATTAATAATTAGCATACTAATGGCTCGTTTAATTTTTTAATTATGGTGCAATACTTTCAACTAGGCCTAGCTCGGGAGTTCAGGTTTGCACTGCCGTTCGCTTCGATTCAGTATCTACAGACTTGGCTAAATATTCGTACACATTCCGGGAGAAGGGGCACGTGTGGGACCGGATCTCGCAAATATGGGTGCTAGGAATTGGTGTAGGGTGGTGGATTTGTGCTCAGTGGTCCTGAAAGTCTGTGTTGTTGTAAAAGTGGCTTCCAAGTATATACTGAACCTTTGTGAGCAAAGAAAGGGTCCCAGAAATGTTGGTATCAGAGGGCCCATATCTAGTGACCCAGGTGACCGGATCTCGAAAGTGCACGTGTACCCACCGGAATTAGCCTGACGCTAATTTTGCAACTTCTCTCGCTATCGTCCTTCGTAGTACAAGATTAACAAGTGAGTACCAGAATGTTTTACTGCACGGACACCTATCAAATATTCTCAAAATCAATACTTTTCACACCGTAGCACTTACTTCCATTAATATTCTATTCAATACTATCGAAAAGAATTCAGCATTAGCGATGATTGTTCAATAGTAGGAATTTAACTTACTGCGAACCACTTTTTGGCGTTCTTGTGATTCTCTATCTCGCTTCTCACTACTCTAGTATTTTTCTATTCTCGTACCGCTCAATAGTCATTACACTGGGCTAATTGATTGTATATTGGTAGGCTAATTGCTTTTATATTGGAAGTTAGGCTAATTATTGGTATTGCTTGGGCACACACCTATTTGCTACTTGCTAATTTTCCGACCTTTTCTCCACTCGTTATTTCGCTCGCTATCGCTCGCTCAATAGTCTTTATGCTTATTTGGTCCGGACAGTGTAATCATCACCACTCTTGGTTATGTAGCGGACCCACGGGTATGATTGATACTGTAATTTTGGTTCGTTGATCCTCAAATATCTCACCTGGATACCACTGGTAGTAAAATAAGGAATTGAAAAGTTGACTTTGATGGGTTTCTTGCTAGCCAAAAGCACTTCTTCGGGATCGGTGACTGCAGGAAGCCCCAATTCGGCTCTCATGTGGAATTGTTTCCCACCCTGGAAAGTCTTGAGTTTCCACACAATATGGGATTTTTCCGGGATCCATTTGACGGTTCCGTACTCCGGAGTGAACTTGGGAGTATCGGCGTCTTCTGGAATTGGAATTATGATCTCTACGTTATTGGCAGTTGACTTTTTCTTGATTTGGGTTTTCACAGAACAGAGAATTTCGATTCTGGAGTGTTTGTGGATTTTGGATTTGCACTGTACCAAGATAAGTGGTTTCATGAGAAATTGCGCCGACAGTAACCGGTATGACATCACCGTGAACTCTCCATCGGGAGGAATAAACGTGATTATGCGTTCGTTTTCGAATTTGGACAACCTGACACATTGATGGAACTTTATATCCTCCATTTCGATTCCCTTGGTATTTGCAGGTGGCGCCTGGGTACCGGCATCCTCGGCATCGTCGGTCTGAGGAGGCGCGGTGAAAATGCCCTTGTCGTTCAATCCCAATCTCAAATCAGGCATACCACTGAGATGCGATTTGACTTTGATTTCTCCAAGAATTTCGGAGTTGAGAACCTGTCCATTGGCGTTGATTAACATGTTGATGGACTCAACAACATCCAAAAACGCCTCGTTCTTTTTGTAGGTGATTCCGTCCTTTCTCCACGACACCGCATTGGTCACGGCCTGTGGTGGTTGGACCAAATGGTTGGCCGATTTCCTTACCAATTTGTAGTAGTCCTGGGTGATGTATTCTTTCAAGATCTTTGTATCTGTTGTTTGGGGAACGCCAAAGTCCATCATTTCGTCCAACAATTCGTATATCACCACAAAATTGTCTCTGATCGATTCCTCTTCCAAACTCTTGAAATACTGTGAAAACACTTCAATAAGCTTGGATAGGAATATGATGATGGCCATGATGTTTTCGTTTTTCCGCGTTAATGCACAGAGGTACAAGTTGTTGTGATTGATGTAAATGTAGTTGATACCTTGACTATTGATGAACGGCTTGTAATCTCCTTCATCTTGACTGTTTTCCAACTCGAGCAAGAGAAGCGGAAATTTCTCAATTGTGTTGGCAGGTATATCGCCTTTGTAGTCTCGTGAGAGAAGAGGCTTGCCCTTGATATCCAAGAAATGGATTTGCGATGCCATTTTGTCTTGACGCTACTGTCGAGCAAACGCTTGGTTGATTTGAACAACAACCGAAAAGTGGTATGTCACGTGTACAAACACGAGACCCGATGGAAACCACGTGACCAAACCTTATTTCTTATTCTGTCAGATCGGCTGTTTGCGCATTGTTCCTGGCTGCAGCTTGGTGCATCTCTAGCGAAAATCGCAATATTTGGGCCAGACTATTGAGCCCCGCTGATTCGCCTACACTCGAGCCCCGCCCAAGAAAGAAGTGAGAGTAGCACCGAACAGAGAGCTGGGTAGAGGATGTTTACCAAGAACCTGGGCAGGCCGCACAATAGTACCCACGTTCAAGAAGCGCGTAGTGGCTTGGGGCCAAGAATGTAGTGTCGTTATTTCTGGGCCCCGGCTTGACGAATTTTTTTATGCTGGGCAAGCTGGGCTCGGCTGAGAACTATAGGGGAAAACAAGAGTGCGCGAGTTGAATGCGTGAGCCTAACGGTTTGCCAATGTTTTCTGATCTCTGCCAATACTTTTTAATGCTGTGTCGATGCTCCTCCGCTACTGTTTCCATTACTTGGCGTCGCTAGTACGTCTCAGCCCCTCTTTTTTTGCTATTCATTTATTATTTATTTTTAAGCATTTGGTTACGAGGCTTTATTTCCATGTTTGTTTATACTTTTGAAAGTCGCACATCCTGAATAATTTATAAATTCTCATTTAAGCTTTATAGAGTATATATATTAGTGCATGTGGAGACATAACTCAAGTTATTTGACAGCGCTTTTTTTATAGTCTTTCAAGACAACTTCAGACAAGATCCCTTTGCATCAAGTCGTACTTTCGCTTATTTAATCACCCCAACTATTACACATACACCCACTATACTATGAAGGCTTTTAATGTTGCTACTTGGGCCAGTTTGGCCGCCTCGGTATTGGCGCTTGAACCAGTCGAGGTAAAGGGTAACGCTCTTTTCGTCAAAGGATCCGAGGACCGCTTCTACATCCGTGGTCTTGACTACCAGCCTGGTGGATCATCCAACTTGAACGATCCGTTGGCCGACCCCAAAACTTGTGAACGTGATATCAAATACTTTAAGGAGTTGGGTATCAACACCATCAGAGTCTACTCGGTAGACAACACTGCTGACCACGACGAATGTATGGAACAGTTGGCCGACGCCGGAATCTACTTGATTCTCGATGTTAACACCCCAGATGCCTCCATCTCGCGTGCCGATGCCAAATGCTCCTACAATACCCTTTACTTGGAACAGGTCTTTGCCACCGTTAAAATGATGGCCGCATACAACAACACACTTGGTTTCTTTGCTGGAAACGAAGTCATCAACGACGAAACCACCACTTCAGCTGCCCCATACGTCAAGGCTGTCGTCAGAGACATGAAACAGTATATCAAGAACCAGGGGTTGAGAGCCATTCCAGTTGGTTACTCTGCTGCAGACGTCTCGGAAAACAGATTGCAGACCGCGCAATACTTCAACTGTGGTGACGATGAAATGGCCAGATCCGATTGGTTTGGTTTCAACGATTATTCTTGGTGTGGCCAATCGAGTTTCACTACTTCAGGCTACGACCAGAAAGTCAAGGCCTACTCCAACTACTCCATTCCTATTTTCCTTTCTGAATTTGGCTGTAACAAGGCCACCCCTAGACCTTTCACTGAAATCAGTGCCATCTACTCTACAAAGATGTCGTCTGTTTTCTCGGGAGGTTTGGTTTACGAATATTCCGAGGAAAAGAACGAGTACGGTTTGGTCACCATCGATGGCGACGATATCACCACCTCCAAAGATTTCGACAACTTGAAGTCCCAATACGCCAACAACCCAGACCCATCTGGTGATGGTGGATACCAATCTGATTTGGCCCACTCCGAGTGTCCAAAGAAAGACTCCAACTGGAATGCCACCGCCGAGCTTCCATTAACTCCAAAGGGTGCTTACAAATACATCAACGGTACCGCAGACCCCAAAGGTAAAGGTTTGAATGCCACTACCCAATGGGCATGTGTAGACGGTAACAACAACGTCGACGACTCCAATTCGTACTCCAAATCGGCCACCTCTTCAGGCTCCAAAACCTCGACTTCTGCTGGCTCCAAGTCTTCATCTTCATCATCTTCATCATCTTCAAGTTCCAAAAAGAGTGACGGAACTTCTTTGAAAGCTCACTCGCTCAACTGGATTAGTAGTGTGAGTATTGTTGGTGTTGTTGCTGGTTTTGCTTTGATTTAATTGGATGTATTTAAGAAAATGGATATTTATAAGGAAAATGTACCCGTAGGAAAACACTTCTAACTAAGCGAGAGAAGTTAGAAGAGAAGAGTATGAGGCTCATGATCGTAGAATAAGAATTAAGGAGAATAGGAAGAACAAGATACTAAAAAGAAGTCATTGTAGATGAAAGACCAAAAAGATACGGGAACAAGCTTTTGCGATAGAAGTTATTGTCGGCCCAGTTATTGTCGGCCCAGTTATTGTCGGCCCAGTTATTGTCGGCCTAGTTATTGTCGGCCCAGTTATTGCTAGCCCAGTATTTTCAAGTACTAATATACAATTTGCCAGTTTCTGTATTTTTTGCACCCAAAAATTGCACCCAAAATATTACCATTCTCTCCCTACTATTGGTGCGTTGAAAGATAGTACTAAATAGACTACATAATCACCAACACCATCTCCACACCGTAAACTTTTCACTGGCATTCCCCACTATTTCTAACATTTTTTCAATTACCCAATCTAGCTTTAAGTCCAACATTTACACTAAGAATCTCCTACTATCCCACAGGAAACAACCAAACTACCCATTAATAATCCTAGCATCTTTTTGTACTTGTAGCAGATTATACGATTACTTACTACTGATTTCTACATAACTACTTACAGAAATATATGAAAATCATCGACATTTTTTCTGCACCTTTAATCATTTCACAGCCAAACTAGTACTTCTCGCTATGGCGTTCATTGATATGGAAGATAATAAGATCGAGCGACGATCGTGCTTCGCGACTCATCAATTAGCTCGCACCCATAGTCCTATTACTAGAGGCATGGAAATTGTACGAACAACTGTACTTTACATTGAGTATATCCAACACTTACCGACTCAACTTTTTAATTGTGTATTAATAGTTATAAGAATTACGACTTAACTTCTTGCTTTATTCCGTACATCATCTCTTCTTTGTTGATCAAGTGGCCAATGCTGTCAACTTCTTCCAACAACTTGTCAACGTCATAACACCAATCGTTCAAAAGTTCATTGATATGACTATCTGAAGTTCTTTCTTCTTTTTCCTCTCCATTTTCAAACTTGACCTTGGCTTGAGTAGGTGCTTTATCGAACTTGATGATACCTTGTGGTCTATTGATCTTGGCGTAAATCATGCCGTTGTTGACCAACTTACTGACATACTCCTCGGACTCTGCTGTCGACAACTGTAACAAGTAAGCCAATCTGTCCAACTTGATGAACTGGTAGTATTTGTTGATGGTTCTCAAATTGTGCTCGATTATTCTATTTTGCAAGTTCTTGTAATTGACATCCAGGTCAAAAATAGCACATTTGTTGAAGTAATCGTTCTTGTATAACGACTCGATGTTGGACCAGTGGATCAACTCATTGGTGGTGAAGAGTTCCAACAATGCAAACACCTTAGGTTCGACGTTCTTGGAAAAGATTGGGTTCTGGGTGATTTTGTTAATCAAATCAAATTGGTGCGGATCGTGCTGTGATAATATGATGTAATAAATGATTGAAGTGAGATAGTTGGTGTAATCCTTTTGGGAGTCTTTGATTTCGGGAATCTCAACTAATAGTAACATGTTCTTAACAATCGAGATGTAATCGTTTTCATATACATTGATTTCAATCAAGTATTTCAAATACACCGCTTTATATTCGTCGGCCTTGTCAAAGTTCTTCAACGACTTTAATAAAATCTTTCTGCTCAAGATCTTGGCTTGTCCGAAATCACCCTTTTTCAAGGTCAATCTGATTTGTTCCAAGATGTATTCTATTTTGGTGCTGAACGACATTAATGAATAGGTCTCAACTTGTAAGTCACATAATACCTCTGCAGCCTTGTCCAAATCATCGTATTGATTAAGATAGATTTCACTCAATTTCTTGGAAACAATAGCTCTTTCCACTTCAACAAAGATCTTTTTGTCAGTAATGGTTCTGATTGTTTCGATAACTTTGATTTTCGTTTCCAATTCTGATTTTTTATCGTCACTCAAAGTATCTAATTTATCGATGGTGGCTGTAATTAAAGCTTGGATAGCCGATTTCAATTGTCCATGCTTTTTGGAAAGCAAGATGAGAAGATCTCCGAGATAGTCCCAATCATTGTTTTTGACCAAAATACTTATCAATTTCTCCAAGATCCGTTTGGACGATGCTACATCTGATGATTGACGTGTTTGTTTCTCAAGCACCAACAACTTATCAATTGCAGATTTGTAATCAGAAGTTGAATCGATGATTGGAAACTGTTCATTTAAAGTTTCGCTGAAATCCTTTTCTGCTTTTATTGGGTCTTCTCTGGACATGTTTGGCGTTGGGGTTCTTTTATGGTGGCAACGATTTTGGTGAAATGAATGAGAATAGAACGAGAGTCGTGCGCGCACAATAAATTACAACCACAATCGATACATATCTATCAGAATTTTACAGATTCAAGGGGATAAACTAGTAGAGGATAAACTGGTGCTGAGAGTCAATGAGGTAGAGAGCAGGTATAGGGGCTATATATAGTCGGTGATTTTGTAAGTACAACATGTAGTAGAATTTTACCCCGCCTAAGCCATCATCCAATTGGTTGTATAGTGTAGTGGTTATCACTTTCGGTTTTGATCCGGACAACCCCGGTTCGAATCCGGGTACGACCTGTCTTACTTTTTTTTCATTTCATCACTTGGGCAGTACCAAATTGGATAAACGCTACAGAGTCCCTAGCAAAAGACTTTAAGGTTGTATAGTGTAGTGGTTATCACTTTCGGTTTTGATCCGGACAACCCCGGTTCGAATCCGGGTACGACCTGTCTTACTTTTTTTTCATTTCATCACTTGGGCAGTACCAAATTGGATAAACGCTACAGAGTCCCTAGCAAAAGACTTTAAGGTTGTATAGTGTAGTGGTTATCACTTTCGGTTTTGATCCGGACAACCCCGG
>JAJMBY010000038.1:0-100399 GCA_030585145.1 Suhomyces faveliae
ACTCACGATCTTAAGATTAACAGTCTTACGCCTTAGCCAACTTGGCCACGAAGTCTTGTTCTTGACAACGAATGGTTCATTTGGCTTTGTGTGCTTAACGTCAAGCACTTTACTTGGTGCTAAAGTGGTTTATATGGCCGTTGAATCATAAATAATTTAGCTCGTTGCATACCTGGTACGCCCAAGCAGACTTTTAATTTTTCATCAATTGTGGCTTTATTTGTTAAGTTTCATACTCTTCATTTGTTTAGTTTCATACTCTTTATTTGATTTAGTTAGTCTAAAGTTCTCGAAAAGGCTATTCTGTATACTGGAGAAGTTTCGGTGGCACTCTTCTTCTTCAAGACGATGGAAGAAAGTTGTGCACGATAAACCAAAGTAAAATTGGGTTTCACGAAGTCTGAATACCACAGGTACATTTTAATATGCTAATGATCAGACTATTGTGCGAAACTGGTATGGATTCGGCCACCGATGCTTATTTGATCAAGTCTTTCCAATATTATTCCTTTCACTATTGATCGTATTGTGTCTATACTTTCCATCAAAGTTAGATCGTTTTTCGCAGCCAAAGAAAACGAAAACCGGTCTCTCGTAGTTTGTTAGAGATTATCTAAGTAATTTGATAATATTTACTCATTGTAAATGTACTGGTGCCAGCTTTGATCACTAATTTGGAGTTACGGGGCTGTGGTCAGTTACTCGCACAAAGTACATTGGTTCGTATTCACTCCAGATTACTCTCATTTTTTTTAAAAGGGCGCAAAAATCGACAGAAATTGTCCAACTTCCCAAGAAGCAATGTTTCATAAATAAGTTCTAATATCACCAGTACTATAGGCTATTAGCAGTTATATGGTATATATCATTCCCAAAAATGGCATGATCTTAGTTTCGTTACTCGGGCGTTTTTTCTTGCTTGTCTTTGTAGCATTTTTGTTTCTCCACAAATTTATTTCAAGACTTTTCAGTGCGACCAAGACACGAAACTAATGAATTTGCAAGGCCATAAAGCGTTGGTGACAGGAGCATCACGAGGCTTGGGTAAAGCCATTGCGTTGGAACTAGCTTCTAAAGGATGCTCTGTATCATTATTAGCACGAAATGAAGAGTTGTTGCAACTGAATATACTGCAGCTTCCGGTCAACCACCACCAAACTCATCTGTACATCGATTACGACCTCGCTGGCATTGCCGCACAACCAAAACCCGATAAAAGGATACAGGAGGCATTGGACGGTGCTTCAATCTTGGTCAATTGTGCCGGTATCACCAACAACCTTCTTTTATCACGACTTATGAACAAGTATATCGAATCTACGATCAACCTTAACTTGGTAGCGCCAATAGTGTTGAGCAAGTACGCCTACATGCCATTTTTGAAAAGTGCCTCGCGGTTGAAGAAGAATCCTACTGGATCACTTGTTCTGCCGGTGATCATAAACATATCCTCACTATTGTCTTACACCAATCATGTGATACCTGGTACCAGTGTATATGCTGCTAGTAAGGCGGGACTCTTGGGATTCACCACCTCTTTGGCAGCCGAGTTGAAGGGCCGGGTGCGGGTAAATACGGTAATGCCAGGTCTCATCACGGAGACCGACATGGGAGCAACTGCAACCGTAGGTAGCAAGGTTCCTACGGTATCTTTGGAGCTGGTGGTGAAAGAGGTTTGCCGTTTAATAGACGACGAAGGTGTTACAGGACAATGCGTTCCGTTGGAGGGAAGTGATTAAAGTAGAAGTTGAGGAATCGAAAGATGGTCTAGGTATATTTGCTAATAATATTCGTAGTTTAATTAATCAAATAGTCAACAAAGTTGCTAGTCTTTACTATAGTGTAGAACGGGCCAGATACATATCGAGCTAATCGTAGTATCTATTACTGTATCAATGGAGAGGTACCAATAGTAGTGGCACTGTACGAGAACATATTCTGTCCAATCTGCAGATTGAGTCAATATTCAACATGCATTTGCAGTCACTCATTTAGGTAATTTGCAGCCATGTTCAAACTCAACTCAGTATAAACTTTCTCTGATAATAATCTTAGTATTTGTACAATATCTGTCATCAGTATTCAACAGATATGTTCGGGAATTAGCTGCTATAAAAGCGTCGAACGGAAAATATCTATTGCTCATCAATTTTATATCATTTTGCAACCTAATCCATACAATAGATCTTGATCTCTGTCTACTTTACTTATCCAAAAACTAATAAAGGAAGTACAATCAAATAGAATCTAATTGCCTAATTTGTTTCATAATACATATCAGAGCAGAGATGAGCCACTTCTGCCCACGATGGATCTTCAGCTAACCAGAGTAGAAAATCATCGAGACCTATGTTTCTAGAACCACCAGAAAAACCACCCCCCTGTTGAATAATTACAAGAGTTTGACTAATTTGAGATGGGGTATACACCATGTGTGGCCTGGGCGAGCTGAGGTCTAGAAAATATTGTCTGAGAAGCTCCGTAGCAACACCAAGACACCCAGTATCGATATAAACTCGTTTGAACTGCTCATGAAGCACCTGTAGCCTGGAAACTTCGTTGTGGTCCTCTATATGATCGATATTGTCTGCGAGCACGTTTATGATCTTGAGCACCTTGGTGACCACGAAGCTACACAATTGCACAACCGCTGCAAAAATGCTGTTGTTTCCCGGATAGAGAGAGTTGTACACCATTGATTTATCATCATGACCAAAAGAAAGCCAGATTTGGAGAAAATTGGCAATTTGTTGGTATGCCTTTTGGAAATGTGCCAAGCAACTGTTAATGGTGGAGCCGGCGTTGGACCGTGTATGCCACATGATTTGAGATATAAGCAATACAAGCACCTGGTTATTACTGGGATGTTGTGGATTGCGTCGTATTATGGCATAGATATCGTTGGTAAAACCAAGATCCATTTCGTGGCACACCAACTTGCGGTTGACTGCGAGGGTATCGAGGAAACAACAATCGTACGAATCTCCTCGAAATGATACTATGCCCACATCTTTGATGAAGTTTTTCCACCATCGCGACATGTGTAGTATTTTGAACGTACTGCTGTGATTTGCGGTGTCGTTCCCGTTCAATGTCTGGATGGCCTGGCGGTCGATGGTCTCGCTATATCTGGAGTCATAGGCCCAAAACTCATGAAAAAGTGTCCGTGATACTGTTTTGAGCGTGCCGTCACCTCCAGACTCTTCATTAAGCCACTGTACCAATACTGGAATCAACAAGTACATGATACGGTTCAGGTGAAACACCAACAAATGAACCACGTACCCGAGAAATATGTACTTGTGGTAGCGGTAGGTGATAGATATGGGCTCAAATTCGAAACCATTGTCAATTTCGTCCCAGAGATTACGCAGACTGTGCTGAAGTCCCTTGGATACGGCTTTCTGGTCAAACAAAGAATTTTGACTGGTTTTGTAGTAGGTGGACTTGGTGGAAAGGGCCACAAATTTACCGAGTTTGAGACCACAGAGTCTCGAGAGCTTGGGAACGGGCGTAGTACATGGCTCTTTCTCGGTGTATACTGTTCTAATAATACTTTGAAAGGTATGGAAGATCTCGCTGTAGGCACGATAAACGTCGTCTGCAATGTATGGCTTGTACGATTGAAGTCTTTTGTGTGCCGATTCGGGTTTGACGAAATCGGGATCTACAGGCGAAGACCGGCTTCTCCTATTTTCTTTGATGTGTTCATTGTAGTCGTCGTCTTGCAACTTTAGTCGTTTTGGTTGGTGCTGAGGCTCATCGACTTGGTAATTGAGCTCGAAAATTCCCGGATACTTGGCATTCAAGTCGTTTAACACATGGATCTTGCTGATAAGCGGCCTCAATATACGCTTGAGTTTGGCCACGTTCAACCCATCATCTCCCCGTTTCTTCATGGTGGTTTGATCAAGTGAAAAGTTAGGCTAAAAGCGGGGAATATTCCGGGCGACTTCCGGAAGATTTCCGAGGGTCGCTCTCGGATCTTGTTGAAATATAACTCACACTGTGAGTTAATCAATCATCATGGTTTCTCTGGCTTTGTTAGTTACGGCAGCAATGCCGCTAGTGACGCTAGTAGCGGCTTCTTCCTCACCAATACACGGCGTTAGCCCCGAAAAAGAATCACTTTATCGTCCCACAATCGAGAATGGTGTCCCCAAATGGCACTGTTTGAGCGATCCATCGATCGTGTTATCATATAGCCAAATAAATGACGATTATTGTGATTGTCCCGATGGTTCTGACGAGCCTGGAACCAACGCATGTCCTCCCAGCGAAGACAGATTGTTCTACTGCGCAAATGAAGGACACATACCAGGCCACCTTGAGACCTTCAAGTTGAACGACGGTACTTGTGACTACGATATATGCTGTGATGGATCTGATGAGTATCTCAGTGGATTGTGTCCTGATAAGTGTAAGGAAATCCATGCTCAATTTCTTGAATACAAAGACAATGTGAGTCAAGAGGTAGCGGCTTCGCTCAAGGTGAAAGACAAGATGCTTCAAGAGGCAGTGAGAATCAGACAGAAAATGGCCCAGAAAATCGCCCTGTTGAAATCAGAGTTGGCAGCCAAGCAAATCGAATTGGAAAATGCCAGCAATTCGTTTGAAACAAACGAAATCGAGGATCAGAACGACCTGGTCTATGACAAATTGGAGCCATACATCCACGAAGTCTCGGCCGAAATCGACTCCTACAGATCCCAAATATCCACCCAGCAAAAGCAGATCGAGTATCTTGAAAACTCGCTTTCCAAACTCACAAGAAACTACAACCCCAACTTCAATGATATCGCCGTAAAGGAAGCTGTGCGTGCGTTCCAAGAGTACGCGTCAAATAAAGACGACACCACCAGCCAAGATCTGGGAAAAGCCAGTCTTGAATCTCTTGTAGACACCGCCAGAGGCTTATCGTATGAAGCCAAAGATGAGTACTTTACACCTAGCTTCGGCAATATGGCCCAATATTACTGGAGACAATTTGCCAGCGAGCCAGTTACTACAGAACCGGTGAAAGCACCAACTGCACCTGTTTCGGCACAGCATTTGGACGACATTGAGGCAGAAATCAAAGAATTAAAGGCCGAAATAGACGTATACGAAGAAGACTTGACCAAGAATTATGGTCCTGAAGGCATACTTCGAGCTGCTGCTTCGTCATGGGTCAGTGGCTCTATTGGTGAGTACATGTACAAGCTTGGATTCTTGAGCTCTATTTACCAAGACAATATTTTGATCGGAAACTACAAAAAATACGAGAACAACAAACTATACTATGCCGATGGACACAAGTGCTGGAATGGTCCATATAGGTCTGCCGTGGTTGAGTTGATCTGTGGGTCCAAACACGAGTTTTTGAGTATTCGTGAGCCAGAGAAGTGCGAGTATCACTTTGAGGTGGTCAGTCCTATTGCCTGTGAAGAGTTTTCGGAAGAGCAGTTGCATTCCAATTTCAAAATCGATTATAGTAAGTTAAATTAATTCTATTTATAGTTCAACTGTAAGTATAAATGAACTTTTTGATTTGATTTTTGAAATTATAGCCCAACTCAGATTATAGAAAGTAAAAAAACTGTTGCAGCTTGAGATAGATGAATAAATCTCGTAGCTTCAGATGGATCAGTAAGTTATGCTTGTTGCGGTCAAGGTTATAGCGTTGATCTTTCGAAGTAAGTTAGTTGAAATAATCGTGTACTTCAACACCACTGTAAATTGTATTAATGTTTTTGGCACTTTTTAAAGCTTTCTTCACAACAAGCCATTTATTCTCGCATTGTAGTCATAGTAAATATACAAACTATTGTATACATGTGCTTGCTCTTCATTTACTCTGTTATTGGTAACACACCAATAATGTCCTCTACTTCTTTTATAACTAATTTAACTTCTCTCGCTACAGTTTGCTCGGTTAAATTATTTATTACTCTATATGGTACATCGGTCGAATTTAGTTTAGTTCCTGTGAATCAACTTCTCTCGCTATCGCTCGTTCAGTCAATTAATCAAATTTAATTTTCTTACCCTCAAACTTAACATTCTTCAACTTCTCTTCCGCCAATCTCTTGGCCTCCCACGATGGATGCATCTTGTCTGGCGCAGGAGCTGCAGGAGCTGGTGGTGGCGCAACTACTCCATCCTTGGATGGAACCCTTTCACCCAATGGTGTGACGTTGGATCCACTTGGTGCAGCCAACTTGGCCTTCAACTCTCTCTTTCTACATCTCTCCTCATACTCTCTTTGTCTTTGTTCTCTTTCACTGGCAAGCGCAGCACGTTCCGACTTGACATGTTTGGCTTCCTTTCCGTATTTCTGGGCCCATATCTTCTGTCTGGCTCTTTGGCCTCTACGGTTTTTTCTTTGTGCAGTGGCCTCTTTCACAACCTTGTCGTTGTCAGGCTCAAAATCGTCTTCATCTTCTGACCCTCCCGAATAGTATCCGGTAGCGAGCTCTGGCAATTTGTGCTCTTTCTTTTCTTTCTTCTTTTCCTTCTTTTCCTTCTTTGCTGGCTCTTCTGCAAAGAAACTATCGGTAGACTCGTTACCGGAATCTTCCATTTTTTCGTCGTCTTCCATTTCCTCGTCGGTGACTTCGTTATAATTGATATTTGGATCGACTTCAAATTGCTCGTCTTCCTCTTCCGAATCTCCAACAAGTTTGTCGTATATAGCATACTTGTCGAAGTTAGCAGTATCATCAACTTCTTCATTTTCATCCTCACTTTCCTCACTATCCTCACTTTCATCGTCACTTTCTTCATTGGCCTCAACCTCTTTTCCAGTAGCTTTTTTGCGTGAGTCTTTCTCCTGGAGGGTCAAATTACCTCTGGCCAACCTGAATGTCCACTCTATTTCCTGAAGTATGGTCTTGAGCGATTTATTGTTCCATAACGATGAAAAGTAGTTGTTTAATTCCTTGCTGTTCTGACAGTAGGTTATGAAGAAGGTCGATGGATTGGAAAGTGATTCTTTGTTGGTGATTATTTGCCTGATTTCGTCGGATATATACATAGGAGGATTGGTCTTCAAATCCTTGGTTAATAGTATGGTGGCAGTGATAGTCTTGATCAATTTTGCGGTTATCAAGTGCTTTAGTTTCTCGGCGTCGTTCAAAAAGTCCACGATGGGCTTTTTGGATCCATCGGACAATTTGGAAAATTTGGCAATATCGGCCCTGGCAATTCGATTCACCTCCTTCTCAAGTTTCTTGTAAGAGCCATAGTACTTTCTATCGACCACTTCACTTTTCAAGGCAGCGATTTCTTTCTCGGCTTCTTCGATGTTGGTGGGAAGTTTTTTAAGTAACTTTTCGTTATTTCTAGCACCGAGAAGCTTTTTGGTATGTGAAAACCGTGGAGAATAGCTCTTGAACTTGACCTCGAGCAAGTCTAGTTTCCACAAGTTGTTTTTCTTCATCTTTGGTGGGTATATGCTAACTCCAATGTATGCCTTTCTTGAGATGAGTAGTCGCGCGAGATGAGCCAAAATTTTCAGCCAACCTTCATTAGATTAACCAGTGAGACAGTAACCGAGGGGAGCGCAATGACCAAAGAAAACAAGCGTAGAAAGGTGGAGGACCCTAGTTCCAAAGATTCCACTCGATGCCAGTATTTTTTGCCCCAAAAAAACCGGCAATGTGGTATGCAGAGTAAAGCCAACCACCGGTTTTGTTCAGAGCACATGGTGGCAGAAGGAGAGGCAGCTGCCACCAAAGATAAGGGAGAGAGAATCCCATGTCCATTGGATTCGAACCATAGTGTGTGGGAAAAGGACCTTAATCGTCATCTCAAGAAGTGTAATGCAAAGCCGAAAGAGACCCATGAGCCGTGGTACGACGTAGACTTGAATCTCAGCCTTAGAAATAAAGAGGATAAAGAAAACGAAGAAGATCATAGAGATCCTGAAGGCAAAGAAGATAATGAGGATAGAGACAAAGAAGCAACCAAAGAGGTTCCAGTGGAGTTTCTGGAAACATCTTACTATGACAAGCTCGAGCACATGGACTTCGAACCTCTTAAATTAGAAAAGAGCCAGCATTCAGGTCTCAACAACCGTATTTCCGAGCTCAAGAACCCCAAACACGCTCTCCAGCAGTCCTCGTTGATCGGGAACTTGCGCGATAGATCACTTCTCAATCCATCGACATTCTACATTGAGTTTGGATGCGGCAAGGCCGAACTATCACGGTTTGTCAATCTCTGTGTCATTGATGACATCAAGGAACTGGATATGGAAAAAGTCAAATATGGCTACGGTTTGGGCTACGGTTTGGTAGACCGTGGTCTTAATCGTATGAAAATGGATACCAAAATACCCAAAGATATCAAGGCTGCAGGTGTAGAGCTCAGCCCAGTAGTTAAGCGGACAAGAATAGATATCAAGGATCTCAATCTTGATGCGTTTATACAGGATGTGGCTCCCGAAAGCGTGGTGGGGATCTCCAAACACTTGTGTGGGGTAGCCACCGACCTCACGCTAACCCTGTTGTTGAACTCGCAGCTTTTGGGTGCAAAAAAGTTCGGGGGAATCCTCATCGCAATGTGCTGCAGACACGTGTGTTCGTACGAACAGTTGTTGCCTGAGTCAGTAGAGTACTTGAGAGAGAAAGGGTTTGGCGACAAGCAGGCGTTTGCAGTCCTTAAAAAGGCAGTGTCGTGGGCAGTGTGTGGTACGGGCCGGTCCAAAAACGAGCCAACGTCTTTTCCTGCCGAGAGTGAAAAGTTTACACAGGAACACAAAGAAAAATTGGGGCTCATGGCCAGGCGACTTATCGACGAAAGTAGAGCGCACGCAGTCAGAAAACATTTCACCGGTTACAAAGTTGAATTGTTCCACTACATAGAGAGGGATGTCACATTGGAGAACGTATGCTTGTGCATAAGACGTACATAGGTTACAAAGTATACATTTATTAATTATCTTTTAAGAACTAAAGAGGTCTACTCACATGCTTAACACTTGTACGAAGAGACAGCGTGCTTCCAGATAGCAACGTATGGAGTGGTACCGTCTTCACGGTAGTTCAATAAAACAACCATTCCATCTGGGTCCATGGATTCACCAGTGTAGAAGTCCCAGTCACCGAAAGAACCAATGACCTTCTTGACGTAGGCAGCGGCACCCTTTTCGAAAGCTTCAATGGCTTCTGGGTCCTTTTCAGCCAAGTGAGCCTTGACCTTCTTCATGTAACCCTTGATGTAAGCAACATAAGACTTTTTGTCGAATTGGGTTTGTTGTAATCTGAAAGAGTGGACAATGTTGTTGACGGTTTCAACAGTGTCGTCCAAATCTTCAGGAGCATCTTCGGCAGATGGGTTGGCACCAATGTCGACATCCTCGTTGGAAACCTTGACCATGTGACAGTCGGCTTCGTAGATGGCACCATCGACTTCCTTGAGGTCGTAGGCGTCAGACAATAATTCGTCGTCAGTGAAGATATCCCTGTAAATAAGCATTTTGAGTTGTAGGCGTGTGTCTCTAAAATGTTTCCAAGTGATTTCGATATAATTTATATATCCAGGCGCAAAAAAAATTTTCTCTGCTGCGCACGTGATGCCCCGCTTTCAATGGGATGAGATGCCCGCCGCGGCCCCTTGCTTACCCTACCGAGCACGCGGCCTACCGTTGGTTTCCGAATCAGGCAGTCGTTATATATTAATACATTTCTAGTTATATTCGCCGTTGAAGGATCTTCTGAAAAAGTCCAAGAGTCTATCGTACACAACTTTGTTTCCGTTGTGGTACCTGATACTGTGGTCACTGTCGGGGAAAACAGTAAAGTCGTAGTTTTCTACATTGGCCACGTTGAACTCATCAACTAACTTGAGCGAGTTCTGAAAGTGCACATTGTCGTCACCGGATCCGTGTCCGATAAAGAACTTTTTGACATCTTTGAAGTTGGTGATGTTGTGTATAGAGGCCGTTTTGTAGCCTTCGGGATTGACTTGTGGTGTGCTCATGTAGCGCTCGGTGTAGACAGAGTCGTACAACTTCCACTGTGTGACAGGGGCAATGGCCGCACCAAACGAAAAAACGCGGTCTTTCCAGTCGGTTTCCAAGGTTTTTAACGTAAGGAATCCTCCGTAAGACCAGCCCCAGATCGCGATTCTTGATTCGTCAACGTATGAGCGACTACCCCATTCTTTGGCAGCCGCTATTTGGTCCAAGGGCTCGTAGTGGCCCAATTGGTCTCTCACTATAAACTTGTAGTTCGCACCCTGGGGATTGTGGTTGTTGAATCCGGTACCGCGCCCGTCCACAGTCACAACCACCGCGTCCAATTCCGCAGCCACCACCGAACTGAATCCTACACTAAACACTTTTTGCACCGTTTGCGAGACTGGGCCTCCGTATACAAAAAACAACACCGGGTACTTTTTCTTTGGATCAAAGCCGACCGGCAAGGTTTCCATGGAATTGGCCTTGAACGTGGCTCCTGTCTCCTGGTCCACCAACTCCACTACCTGGTAACTGGTTTTGGGAACTGCGTACTTTTGGAGGTTGGCTTCCAACTTGTCGTTGGACTCCAACGTTTTGATCACGCGGTGTTCGTACAAGTCCACTAGTTCTTGGTACGGCACGTTAGGTCCGTTGTAGTTTAGCAACAAGTAGCGCGCACCCGAAGAAAACGAGCCCGTGAAGTAGCCTTCGTCGCTGGTGACATGTTTGATTTTGGGCGAGCTTTCCAAGATGTTGACACTGCTAATGTGCCTTTCAATAGACGACTTGATGGTACTGTGGAAGTAGATCTTGTTGCTGTTCAAATCAAACGTGTCGATCCCGACAACCTCCCAGTCTCCGTCGGTAAGTACACGGCCGGTTTTGCTGTTGGGCGGGGAAAAGTACGCCAAGTGCTCGTAGCCCTTTTTGTTTGCAACCAAATCAATATACCCGTCGTGTTTACGGCCAAGCGACTCGTTCTTGGGAATGAAGTACGCATCCGAGATCTCAAACCATCCCGTCTCGTCCTTCTCCAGTCTCACAAGCTCAACCAGGCCGTGCTTGTTATCGATAAGGAAGATCTCCAAGATGGTGCTGGCCCGGTTGGATGACTTGACCAACACCTGGTCGTTCCCTACCCAGAGCACAGATGTGATGAGTCGTTCTTCCGGTGCGACTTGCGCAGACTCAAGCACCACAATCTGTTCTTCCTGCTTGTGTACGTCGTACACCACCAAGCTCACTACAGGATTAGGGTACCCTGCCTTGGGGTACTTAATGTTGACTACCTCAGGGTAGTCTTGGTGGTCGTCCTGCACAAAGTAGTTGATGGTGAATTCGGGAACCTGCGTATCGTTGGACTTCAAGTACGTCAACTTGGACCCGTCGGGCGACCACCACAATGCGGTCTCGCCTCCGAAAACCTCTTCTTCGTATACCCAGTCTGGTTTTCCGTTAAAGATCTGCGAGTTGCCGTCAAATGACACTCTGGTGTGCGTATCATCTTTTTTCAAGTACACATCATTGTCCAAGATATACACTACGTTATCTGACGTGGGTGACCACACAGCGACCGCGAGCTTATCGACCGTGTTCAACACAGGACTAATCTCGTGAGTCTCAACGTCCAAGACCCAGTATAACGCAAACGTCAGGTGTCTCCAGTTGTGGGTACTGTTGGTTTTCAATATCGCTTTTTTCAAGTCGGGGCTGGCAACCAAATCGTCAATGTTGTAGAGGAATTCTTCATGCACAAAAGATGACTGGTTGTACAACGTATACTGGTACTCTTCATCAACTATCGACCTGATGACATACTCTACTGCAGCATCGCCGTTTTTAACCGACTCTTCTTTCAATACATACGTTCCTTTGTCGTTGCTTATTGACTCCGGCTCATGTATCCACTGCAAAGACTTGTGCTTAGGGGCAAACTCGCCGGCTCTGTACGACGACAAGTTCAACAACGGCTTGCCGTGATACTCGCTAGGGCCAGTTTTTATGATGTGTGACGGATGTGAAAAGTTGTTGATTTCGTGCAATAAAAACGTACTTCCCCAGACCAATATGGAAAGTATGGTTCCACTAAGGAAAATGTTTTTGAAGTTGATGGTATTTCTTTGGTTGTAATCGACCGTGCTTCGATACACCGACTCGTAAGAGCCCTTGTTATCGAGGTTTCGATACATCTTGAACTCTTGTGGTCTGTTTCTTGTAGTATCTTTTGTTCTGTGCTACTCAGGATATTTATCGGCTGGCTAAAATGTTCGTAGTGCACGGCTCCGTGCCACAGTCACGTGCATTCTGGGCTGAGACATTACAAAGTATCAACTATGAAACATAACCATCGTTCATCTCTGGAGTTGGTTTCAGTACACTCTCCGGGCCCTCAGATGCTGCCTGCTCCTCTTGGGCGCTCTTGCTCTCTTACTACGTGGTGCACCCTGGCGTTGCTCTTCACTTATCGTCAAGGGCTGGCTGCGAATGACATCATACGGTACCTTGGTAAACACACGCTTGATAAGTTTGACGGGTAACTTCAAGAAATATTTTGCCGGGAACTGAAATATATCACGTGTACCTCTTTGGCCCCAAAGGTCGAATTGAACAGGTTGAAGGAGAACGATATGTAGTCTGTTATAGGAATTCAGGTGCTGATATTGAGTAGTGCTGAAAATTATTACAGTCTCTGTTTTCTTTAAATCTCTCCATTCAGTCTTAATCATTTAGTCTTACTCATTTAGTCTTACTCATTCAGTCTTACTCCATTTAGTCTCGCATACTCTTATTTGCACCAAACGACTGTAAAAAAAATAGCATAGAACTAGTCTTGGTTAGCACCATATCGGCACCTAGAAGGCGTCTTGGCTTTCACGTCTCTGCAGATATGTTCAGTTTCATTTATATTGTTACTTCTCTACTACTTTACAGCACTACCAAGTAATTGTGATCTATCATTTGTATATTTCTTCTCACATCTTTTTTCTACATGCTTCCTAGCTGTAAATTAGAATCTTCACTCTCATTAACCACACATGTGTAATATGTTCTGGAGGTTGTTTGTTTGATTCTGGTGATTTATTAATTTTACTCATTTTTCTCATCGTTTTGAGAGCCAAACTTAAGGATGGTTTTTCTCAAGTTGGCTCTACGTATAGGTTTAGCCAAGAATCCACTCATTCCGCTATTTAAGCACTCCTTGACATTACTTTCATCGGCAAACGCCGTCAATGCCACTATTGGCTCATCATAGTGAAGTTCATTTCGGATCATTTTTGTAGCCAAAAGTCCATCGATTTTGGGCATTTGGACGTCCATCAAAATTAGATTGTAGCCCATATCGTTGTCTATTGATTCCTTAACCAAATTCACGGCCTCCGCTCCATTACAAGCAAGGGTCACATTGTGAAAACCTTCCAAATGGAGCATTCGCTTGATAACTTCTTGGTTGACCATGTTATCTTCTGCTACCAATATTCTGATATCGGAATACTCGTCTAACAAATTGGTTTGCGAATCATTTCGTTCACTGATCGTGCCAGAATTTGCAGTTCCTGTAGATGATCTGGCCACCAAACGTGGCTTTTCCAAGCTTCCAGGAAGATCGCTCTCGCTTTTGATAGCATTGGAGGTATTTAATTTTGAAAATGACCCATCTGATTCTTGTTCGTCTAACGGCTTGGTGACAGAAAAGGAAGGTGAATCGTTCGAAGCAGTATCGTATTCACCATTGCTGGTATTGGTATTCTCGTCGGTGTAATTATGACTTGTTTCAACCTCTTCCACGTCTCCAGAATCTAATCCTTCGGGTTTTTCAAATGCAACCTTTCGGTTAACCCTCGATCTGGGATTATATTCGTCGTCACAAAATGTAGCCATTTCTTCATCGGGAACGACAATTTCACCTGTTTGAGGTAATGGTACTGTGAAAGTGAATGTCGAACCGTGGCCAAAATCAGACTTTAGTGTCAACGTTCCCTTCATCATCTTGGCCAACTGTCTACAAATAGAAAGACCCAATCCAGTACCTCCATAACTTCTCGATAATGTTTGGTCACCCTGAATAAATGGCTCAAACACCTTTTCTTGAAGCAGTGGTTCAATTCCTGGTCCAGAATCCTTCACCTCAATTTGAATTGCCCATGTCTTGGGCTTATACAATCTTCTAATCTTAAAGGCCTTGTCGTTTTTGATAAGTTCGTTTTTGGACATGTGCGAGTTTAAACTTAATCTTCTTTGAGATCGATCTGATTCTTGAGTTTTGCTATTTTTTCTCTTGCCGTTCATCACCGGTGGTAGTAACTTCTCCATTTCTTTACCTTTTTCTGGTTCTTTTGTGTATGTTCCTGCTTCCTTTTCTTTCTCTGGCTTTGTTTTGACATTATTTTCCTCGTTCTTTCCACTTTCAAACTTTTCGTTCAATATAGCATCGGTGGTGATTAAAGAAGAACTTTCCTGTATTTGGGAGCTGTTAAGGGAGCTGGCATCGGATGGAAGGTTTGGTAAGGGTTTTATGCGATTGAATTGTGATTCAAATATGTTATTTTCATATTCGGTAGTTGACAAAGTAATCACACTGATGTTATCTGCAAAATCGTCGTTATTATTATTATTATTATTATTATTATTAGTATTAGTAGTATTATTCGTTTCTGTTGTATCTGGCACCTTTTTGTATGGACTTTTCTTGTCTCTTTCTATGTCTGGATCGTTTCTATGAAATGTGGATAAATTTGAAGATTTGTTGAGAAGAGTTGTCTCTCCATTGGATGAAGTTGGCGAGTCTTTCTTGTAGTGTTTTAATACATGCACCTTTTCGAAATCCTCGCTGGCGGACTTTTCAAAGTCATATTCTCCCAATAATTTGAATGTCACGCCCACAGATCCATCTATGGGAGTAAACTTGAGGGAATTGGAAACAAGATTCATCACAATTTGAATGATTCTATTGGAATCACCAAACAAAATTAATTTTCTCAACACGTTTGGCTTTAAAAGAATCTTGAAGTTAACTCGTTGATCGATGGCTAATTTGGTGAAAATCGACTTGACCTGATAAACCACCTCCAAGATTTGGAAATTCGATTTTTCCAACTTGGATCTATTTAAAGTGTTTTTGGAATAGGTCAATAACTCAGTCAAAATATGCAAAAGGAGCTCACCGGATCTGTGAATTAATTTAAGAGAATCTTGTATTCTGGTATGATCTTCTTCGTCCATAGCGATCGAAGTCATACCAAGAATACCATTTAGAGGGGTACGTAACTCGTGGGATATATTGGCAATGAAAACGGTCTTGGCTTCGTTTGCGGCCTCGGCCTCGATCTTAGAGGCTTCAAGCTCCTTGGTTCTCATTTTGACTCGGTCTTCTAAGTGGGTATACTGTTTGTCGAGTTCGTCGGTCATAATATTGAACGCATCGGTAAGTTCTGTAAGTTCATCTTTTAAAAATTTTTTGGACATGGGGATCTTTCCTGGTAGCCTAATAGCAGTAGAATTAGCTGATATGGTGGTGCCAGTGCCCACAGATTGAACACTGCTTCTTTTGGTTAGTGCATTATTGGCATCACTGAATTCATTTTCTTTGTACAGATCACGACGGCTTGAGGTGACACTAGCGACAGAAGCCGAGTTGCCATGTTTGAGCTTGCCATATTTCTTTGATTTCGCGATTGACTCCGTGGCGGCTTTTAACTTTGTGATGGGTCTAATGAACCAAACTGCCAAAGGGAACGTAATTAGACACATAAAGACTCCTGTGCCTATGACCACTCCAATGATTATATCGGATAGCTTGTTTACAGGAGCAAAGAATACCTTTTTCGGTTGTTCTATGACAATGGTCCAGGCCACATTAGTGTTTAGTCGGATTTGGGAGTAGCTTATGGCTATTTTTGACCCGTCGTACGATCGTACGTTGGTGGCAGAACCGTATCCCTTCGAAAGGGCAGTTTTCATGGCCGAAGACGTATTTATGTTTTGATAAGTGTTGGGTTGCAAGTAATCGTCGCCATACTGGGCTGGAAAAATGGTCTGGAAGCCTGTTAGAGTCATATTACTGGCATTTGAAGGTGGAATGGTCAGGAGAGCGCCCAGTGATGACGAATAGATCGGTCTTACGGCAACCACCTGGTAGTCCACGTTGCTTTCTTTGTTGCCGTTGAACGCCGTGGTATCATTAATTGAGGCCTGGATGCTGTCAGCCTTGGCCAAGACGGTCAAAAAGCCTGCCAACGTTGGTTCTTGGAAAATGATGGACGTATTGGCAAACACAGGAAGAGTGATCCCGATAAAGTAGGACCCAAACGGATCTGTGCCGTTAAGCAGGGGACCTGTGTAGTAGGCATCGGTAGAGGCAGTGGCGGTTTGGAGCTGATAGGGGATAGTCGCGTTTTTCGCTATGGGAAACAACACATCCATGGTAGTTTCTGCCACTGCTGTCATATTGTTGTAGCTGTGCGCGACCACGTCCAGATCGAGGTTGTAGAGTCTGGCGGCGCCAAAACTTTCTGATGAGTTAAGGAGTTGGTCTAGTGTTGACTGCGCATCTGCAAACACTGATTTGGAGTTATTACCTGCTCTATACAATGTGAGCGCAGAGACAAGGGTGTCCCTAGTAGTAAGCCAGTTGATTTGGTAAAACGTATACTGTAACGCTTGTTTGACTTGGGTAGATTTGAGTTCGGCGATCACCTCTAATCTTTCTGCTCTCAGGTGGCTAAGACTGTTGGAGAAATAGACTGCAGTCACTACTGCCAATATCAACAACGAGAATAGCGACGAAAAGAACACAAGGATGATAAGCTGGGGACGGATCCCAAGTTTCATACGTTTCATAACTTATGTATGCAAATATGGTAGAAGTACTTAAGTTGTTTCAAGTATGTGATGGTGATGGTATACAAGTATACATTAACGATGAGTGATTAAAATATTTAGGAGTTATGATTTTCAATACACCTTCGAGGAATGAGGTGATAATACACGGTGATTATACACAGGTGATAATACAACGCAAAAGAGGCCAACTATAGTGTCACGTTAGGCAGGATATAGTTGTCTAGATTTACCTTGGTACCGCTGCTAGCGATGTCGATGAATGGCTGCTGTTAGTAGAAAGTTGTGTTTAGTTTTTCCTTTTTTCGCAGAGCGTTTAACTGCCGTCTGTTAGCTGGATAGATTTAGGAGTTGCGAAGAAAAAAGGTGGAGAGGCAAGAGTAGATGCGAGTGTATATGCAAGTGCAGGTGTTACTGCAGGCGTAAGCGTGGGGTTTAGGAGGCACTATAGTAAAAGCTGGTCTATTTTCGATGGTTTCGGTCCGACGCCTCACGATTCTTTGATCCGGCAAAGGCTTTTGAAAGCCGAGCGGAATATGGATGGTGAAAATCGATTGTGATGAACTGATACAAGACGCCGCAGGTTCAGTAGCTGGGAAATCGGTGCTAAAAACATCGATGGATACATGGCATGGGCCTGGGCAGGATGAAGAGTATGCAGAAAAATTACATGCAAACAAGGTGCAACCGTTTAGTAGACCCTGTATCAAGTCTGAGAGATTTTTTTTTTTTTCGATGGTTCTTGGTAAGTACATTGTTAAGTCAGACTTGAGCCTCATTAGGTGTATTATTTTTTTATTGTTCTTGCGCAACGAATTTTTTAGACAAAACATTAATAATACAGTGAAAAAGCTAATCGTGAGGACAAGTAAGGCAATCGTGGGCAACTAAGTAGTGGCAAAGTGAAGATTGACAAGAGGCAACCAAACTTAGTCAGCTGTTTTAGTTAGATTCGCTTCGCTAGGCCCGCTACATCTCTACCCTGCGGGCACATACCTTCTTCTTACCTCATCGGCTTTTTTCACTGTCTCGGTCACCTTACCTGTCTCGTGCACGGTTCCCCACGGAACGCTGTCTCGCATCCGCGCAATTACAATGTGACGTCAAACTATTGGCCATAAATAGCGATGTCACGTGACGTTATCGAGCCGCCTATAAGTAGCCAGGTTGCTTCTCGGGACAGTGAGAGCCAGTCATTATGTTTTCCAGAGAGTTGAGGGCCGTTGTGGCCGGGCGCAGAGCCATTGGCTTCAGAAATTACAGATTTGGCCGTGTTTTGACCAAGAATTTATCGTCTTCCTCGGAGTCGCTGTTCCCCAAGCGTATTCCATCTATTGCCTGGTACACCGGAGCTATTGTTGCTGTTGCGTCGGTGGTTATTTTAGGAGATGATTATATATTATCGGACTCCCAGAAAAAAGGAGTCACTGTAGAGGAATTGAAACGCCATACCAATTTAGAAGAAGGTGTTTGGGTTGTCATCAATGGTCAAGTATACGATTTGACAAACTTTTTGCCAACCCATCCTGGAGGTGCCAAGATCATTATGAAGTATGCAGGCAAAGATGCAAGCAAAATCTTCAATAAATTCCATGCCAAGGACGTATTTGAGCAGTTTCTCACTCCCGAACAATGTCTCGGGCCATTGCTCGGTGAGATCGAAGTAGAAGATGATATCACCGAAGGTGAGGTGGACCACAAAAGACTTGCCCGGATCGAGAATAAACCTCCCATCTCCAAGATTTTCAACTTGTCTGACTTCGAATACATCTGTAAGCAGACATTGTCTCCTCCTGCATGGGCCTACTACTCCAGTGCTGCCGATGATGAGGTGACGTTGAGAGAGAACAATAATGCGTACCAAAGAGTATTTTTTAATCCTCGGGTATTGGTTGATGTAACCAATGTAGATATTTCCACTACGATGTTGGGCAGTGCTACCGATGCCCCATTTTATTGTTCTGGTGCAGCATTGGCCAAATTGGGCCATCCTGAAGGTGAGCTCTCTCTCGCTCGTGGCTGCGGCTCGGAAAATATTATTCAGATGCTTTCCAACAACTCGTCCTACACCTTTGACGAGATTGTTGACCAAGCCAAGCCAGACCAACCGCAATGGTTCCAGATGTACGTTAAAGAGAACAGAGAGTTGAACTTCAAGTCTATTGAAAAATGTGACAAAAGAGGTATCAAGGGTATTTTTGTAACGGTAGACGCAGCCATGTTTGGCAAAAGAGAAAATGACATGAGGTACCATATTAGTGATGATGAAGATGGGGACGAACATATGAGCGACAGCGCCAAAATCCTAAACGTCAAAGACCCTGGCTTGACTTGGGACGATATCGCTAAGTTCAAAGCTGCAACCAATATTCCAATTGTTCTCAAAGGTGTCCAAACCCTTGACGATGTGTTGTTGGCCGTTGAACACAAGGTACAAGGAGTGGTGTTATCGAACCACGGTGGTCGTCAGCTTGACTACTCCAGAGCACCATTGGAAGTATTATCCGAAGTGATGCCTGTGCTCAGAGAAAAAAAGCTCGATGACAAAATTGAAATCTATATCGATGGTGGGATCAGACGTGGATCCGATATCTTGAAAGCACTCTGTTTGGGTGCAAAAGGTGTAGGTTTGGGAAGACCCTTTTTGTATGCCAACTCGGCCTACGGCGAGGAAGGAGTCGTGAAACTTTGCCAGATTCTCAAAAGTGAAATAATTACCGACATGAAATTATTGGGTGCAAAAAATCTCAAAGAATTGACACCAAAATTACTCGACCTCAGAAATATATATGCTAGACCAACTTATGCGGACATGGAATACAAGTCGAGCTATGTTCCATTGCAGAATCCAAAGTTCAAAGACTGAGTACCTGGGTACTACTACCAAGAACGAATTGAGCCAATCCAATGTTGGTATTGGCGAACATCAAGAATCATATAGAAAATACAACTAAAATAAATATACTCTCATTTAGCCATTGCAAGTAACGAATTCCATCCGGTCAATAGCTTGCTATTAAAAGTTTGAATTTTATAAAAATAAGTATCTATTAATTGTAATGGTGTATAAAATAATCCAGTATACGAAAAATACTGGATTATTAGCGGCCACAGCAAAGTATACTAACTTGCCGCAACCTCCCCGCTCTATTACATGGCTATACGGCGCCGGAGTTTTCTCTTTGTCCGGAATTATAAACTGCAAAGAAATAAACCCAGCCACAAGTAAGCTCTGTAACTATTGTTCGTATACTTCGGAAGCCCTGGCCGTGTCGCACGCTGGTTCTTGGCGTTCTACAAAGCTAATGCCTTACATCCTATGGCAAGTGTGGTACGATGTATGGTATGCTTTATGGTGTGGTCTATGATATGTACAAGCAAAACTTACCGAGATAAAACTCTTCGCGTTACATAATGGTTTCAACATGATTAAATTCCCCACATTCTGAGCATTGAAAATTTCTCGTTACGCTTCTAAGCCTATTTGGGACAATCATAACACAAGGCGGGTTAATTCTATGCATAAAGCTCGAGAAGTTTGGGGGATACTAATTTTCCGAATACAATAGACAGTTGCTTGTGCCGATGCTATTACAAGATGAAAATTTTGGTCGGATGTCTTCCGAGGGTGAAAAATAAGAAACGCATTAGGATTTGAATATTACTACTAAATAAAAATTATACAAGAGTTGTGGGGATCAGGTCTGTTCGGTTGGAGGGACAGAGTTGCCTCTCAATGTTAATGGGTAAGAATCATCTCTATCGTCACCCTTATCATCTTCATCCTCACCTTCGCCCAACCTAAAACCGATATAATCTTCAGTATTCAACGACTCTTGTGCTTCTTGTAACGAGCCCAAATCTCCAGGAGTCATGAGACCAACCTTACCTCTTGGAGATCCAGGAACTGAAAGCGGTCTTGTAAGCTTCAAATTCATAGAGTTGTTAAATGGATTAGCTCCGTTTTGGAACTTGTCAGGATAAGCACGTTTCAAAGATAATTGACGGGCCTTGATATATTCCAAACCCATTCTCTTCCAGTCCAACAAGTCTGATAAACGCTCAGTTCTGTTTCTTTGGTTGATTCTTTGACGTCTGGTTTTGGCTGCAAAATCAAACATGTAATCGGCCAATTGGTTAATAGACTCATCGACCGATTTCATTCTACGATCGACAATGTAGATACCGTAATCCGAAGTGTTTTCAATCAAGTCTTCCATGTAACATCCGAAACCCGATAAATTAGTGGTGATAGAGGGGACACCCATGACAGTACATTCTGCAGGAGTGTATCCCCAAGGTTCGTAGTATGAAGGGAAGACACCCAAATGACAACCACGGACAAATTCTTCGTAGTCCAATGACAAGATTGGGTTGTTGGCATTCAAGAATTCTGGGTGGAAGACAATCTTGACTCTGTCTTCGGGCTTGTTGAACAATTCAACTCTTCTGATTTGATTCAATATTGGGTCCGTGGAATCATCGGCCATATTATGAGTGACAATTGGAGGCAAAGTATCTCTCTTGAGCGCAAAGATTCTTCTTTTAAGCAAAACTCTATCGGCAGGTTTGATCAATTCGTCTATTGAAGGAACCTCGTGGTTTTTTTGATGCAGATGATCAGAGTTGGGGTAACGAGCACAGTGCTCGAATAATCTTTCACCCACCTTCTTTTGGACCTCTTCGATCGTGCTCTCTAATTGCTTGACTACAGCTTGTCCCTTCAAGGTTTCAACAGTGTAGGAATGGGTTTTTCCGGGCATGATTATGAATGCAACGACCGTCATTTTAGAGCCCGCTTCTTTGAGTCGATGGTTGAGTCTAGCAAGAGCCTCAATAAAAAAGTCACAACCCTTATTTCTGAATTCGTATCTTCCAGCAATAAAGAAGTATAAAGTATTGTCCAAATCAAAGTCGTAATTACCATAGAAATGGCCTTTTACGAACTCGTTGATTTTACCCTTTTGGATAGCATGTAAGTTTTGGAATTCGTGAACAGCCTGGAATTTGACCACATTCAAACCGTTTGGCAAAACTCCATCGGGCTTACGTTTAAGCAAATGTTCCGATTCGTAGGCAGTGATATGAGAAACGGTTGTAAAGACATCGGCCGAGTGGGTGGCTGAACGTTCGATACAATAACGGTGGTAAATACCTCTTTTTCCAGCTTCTGCATCCACATCAAAGTTGGCAAGGTTATTATAGAAATCAGTGGATCCAGCACAAAGATAACGTCCTAATAACGTGGCATGAGTTGTAAAGATGGTAGTGACATCAATGCGTCTTTTTCTACAAAGAGGCAACGCAATACCAGCCAACCATTCGTGGAAATGTGCAATTACGGCTCTTTCACGGTCGTAGTATACCAATTCACCCAAGAACCATGCCACCAAGTAACCAAGCAAAATGGCGTCGTTGGATTCTTGGTCGTGGTCAGGGGTAGGAATTCCGGCAATGTTCCACAAGTCTGCTTTCCATTCATTCAAGTTGGAGTCCGCCGAGTGGATGTCAAAAAGAAGCACTCTGGGAGCACCTTCAATTAACCAACGACCGTAAAGCCAATTGATACCACGTTCAGACATTGAATCCAAAGCTTGTTTGATAAGCGGATCTTTCACAGGAAGCTCTTCAACCTCAATTTGGGCAGAGGCATAATTGAGGGGACCAATAAGAGTGTATCTTTCACGGTATTCGGCCACCGTAATGGGCGCTTTCGATTTGAGGACAGAATAGATTCCACCGACTTTATGAGCCACCTCAGTGGCAACTTCAAATAGAAGATGGTTTTTGATATCTCTGGTCATAATTAATTAAGGAGAGAACAAAATTCACAGGGGGGAAAATTAAGGGGAGATTGACGAGGGTGTGCTTGTAAGTTCAGTGGTGTAGATTAGTGCAATTCCAGACAAGAATCCCCAAGATGGTGCTAGTGTGTTTCGCTTCAAGTATAACCCACAAGAAAGTAGAAAGTAGCAATATTGGCTACTTTTATACAAGTTTCAACAATGTTGTAAAAAGCCAGTACCACCTCCGGAAATGTTCGCCCGGAAATAGCGAGTCACCCATGGGGAAGAAAGTGGGGAGACTGAGGTAGAGGTGTGGGGCGATAATTAAACCCGCAGAAAAAGGGATGCTGCAAATTTGGTATGGACAGATGAGGGGATACTAACGTGAAACCTTATAGTTAGTTTACTGATCCAACATTGCACAGTTGTTGTGGCTCTGCCCGCCAGTACTAGTGGGGGCTGGACAGATGTTTCGCAATCTTAGACATTCGTCAGCCTTTATGCACTCCATTTCCCGATGCGGCAGGTGGGGCCAACATAAGATTCTCGATGCATACACAGGATGCCCACACAGGTCACCGCCTTTGTTACAACTACACAAGAATTTTAGGTACATGTCTATTATACTATTTACTCAAATGCATCTTTATTTGTTTTTCCTGGTATGATCCATTGCGCATCGTCCTCCTCCATCTCTTCGTCCTCGCTCTCTTGTTCACTCTCTTCAATGTCGGCGATTTCAATGTCCTCGTCATCGTCGGCGGTGGTGTTGTCGACCGGTGCTGTTTCAAGATAGTTTAAGGTGAAGCTATTTTTGGTACTTATGTTCACCACATCTTTCCCGATGCGGCTCAAAAACCTTTGGATTAATTTAAGGCACCCAAACTCCGGCTTGTGGCTGGAGATGTATCTTCCGTGCGCACCCAAAATTCGGCGCACCCACACAAGATTGTATTCCATGTGCGCACTATCGTCTTTGACCAACAACTCACCAATGAACTGTAAGATTTTGGCAACATAAATTTGAGGAAGATCTGAACTCACAAGGGGGATATCGCCAAGAGGTATAGATTCGTAGACTTTTTGAACCAACCATTTCTCGTTTAATCTGAACGCCATCACCAATGCGGTCAAGTACTCTTTATCTTTTAACACTTCGAGGGTTGATGCAGGTGTGATATCAAGATCCAAATCAAATGGATCAAAGATCACGTCGTCGCTCACAGAATAAATCAACAATCCCTCAGAAGTAGTCGCGGCCGCGAACGAAGCCAGAGTAGGCGAAAATTCAATGTCGCAGATTCCAATGGCCGCTCGCGTACTGCGCGCCAGCGGGTCACCGCGGCCGGAGCCTGGCAAAGAAGTATCAATGCGATCTTCGGAATCCAGGTGTTCGCCGGCAGTGTCCACGAGGTCGATGGAGGTTCCGGCCTCGGTAATCTTACTGCTATTCAACAACGTCTGGGTTCCGTCCAAAGTCATGTTTTGCGATACCGTAAACCGCTTCACCAACACCTCGTTGGTGATGTCGTACATACAGATGGTGTTATTATTCCCACCAGCTACAATGGCAGTTCCATCGCGCGAGTAGGATATGGTGGTGAAATGCTTGGAGCGCCACGAGTTGGCGGCTGCAAATCGGTCTTGCAAGTATCTTCCGCCAACAATGTCCTTACGGGCATCGATAAGGTGCACCTGGCGAGCGTCTTCGACGTTGTAGACCGCAATGTGACCGTCCAACGTACTCACAGCCAACTCTTTGGAGTCAGGGCGCATTGCCAAACTCAACACATCGCTAGTGGACTCGATAGGCTCCACCAGCTGGGTGCGGCCAAAGATGTTCCATACCCTGATGGTAGCGTCCCAAGAAGCCGACGCCAACACGGAGTTTTCCGAACCAAACGCCAAACACGAAATAGGACCTTCGTGCCCGGTCAACGAGTCCAACAACTGCGCCGTTTGGATGCTCCACACGTAGATTTCAAACGAGTCCTGCGATCCTGCAACTACTACTTCTCCACTAGGGTCCACCGCGAGCGAATTGAACTGAAGACGCTTGTCGGCGGTGAAGGTACGGAAGTTTCTGAAACGGATCAAGTCCCATGCTCTCACGGTTCCGTCCAATGAACTGGAGAACAAGACTTGGCCTCGTTTGGAGAACTTGAGGTCGGTCACAGCACCTTGATGTTCACTGAAGGTATAGAGGCAGAACCCGCTGGTGACATCCCACACCTTGATTTTACCGTCGTCGGACGCACTAACGAGTCGCGATCCGTCGGGAGAGTAACATATGGAGTTGGGTCTGTCGAAGTGGCCTTGCTGCTTGAGGATGTAGGATTCAGACTGCCATTCGTAGACGAGCAATTGGCCCATTTTCCCCGACCCAAATGCCAACCACTCACCGGTTTCGTTAATATTGACAGTATCGATGGCATTTTGTCCCATGCTAAGCTGTTGGATCAAGTTGAATTCGGGCAATTCGTACAATCTAAACTCACCATTGTAGAACCCAACCACAAGCATATTGGACTTGGTGTGGAATGCAGCGCATTTGATTTTTGAGTCTGAATGGAAAAAGTTTTTGGCAGTGATTCTCCAGCTAAGATTGGCTTCACTGTCTTCTTCATCGTCTGAGTCTTCGGATGGAGCAGCCAAGTATTCCCACCTGAACAAGGCTCCGTCTTTACTTAATGTATATATGATTTCCTGGGTGTCGTTAAAAAAAGCTTTAATGACATAGTCGCGATGACCTGCAAGTGTCATTGCGGCATCCTTTTCAGACGAGTGTAATGAGAAGATTCTCGAGGTCATATCCTTGGATGTAGATACAAAGAAACGAGAGTCATCGGACCAGGTCACTGACGTTATATCTGAAAAGTGGCCGGCGTAGACACGGTGACGTACGAATGGTGCAAACTGTCTGTCTTCGCCCGAGTCTGGAGTTTTCCATACTTGCACAAATCTGCCGCAGGCTATGGCAAAGTAGGCACCGTCGGGACTGAAGTTGATGTCCAGAACGGTTTCACGGAAATTGAAGTGGTGCAACACAACTCTCGACACCACGTTGACCAAGATGGCTCTTCCAGTTTCGTCCACACTGATCATCAACGTTCCCTGACGATTCAAGGCGATTCTGACAATATTTCTTCTGTGCTCATAGTTAAACGTGAACGATTTATTGTTGATAAGGTCAAAACAACTGACCCGATTTCCCACCGGACTGAGAAGTTTGGTTCCCTGCTCGCTGTAGACCAAGTTTCCCTGTCTGTATACGGTCCCAAGAAGGTTCAGAAACTTAAAGTCGGTCTTCATTCTGGTGTGCTTCTGAGATGAGATGAGCTCAGCTCAGCTGAAAAATTTAACCATCGCCAAATGTCGTTCGCACTACTACAAAATAAAATAGCGAGAAGCCAGAAATCAACCCCGCGACTAACCTTACATACATACCTACATACTACAAGATGAGTGGGCTTTCGCATAGAGTGTTGAACATGAAGTTCATGCAGAAGGCAGACCAAGTCGATAGCCACAAAAAACACGAGGATAATCAAAAGAAAATCAAAGACTTGTCTGAATGGGTGCTGCCCCAGCTGGCTGCTGTGGTGGCCAAGGCCCGCAATGCTCCAAAAGTAGATACCATTGGGTACGGTAGTATCAGTGAGTTTGTATCAGACAATGAAGAAGACGACTTTTTGGAGCAAAAACCAAGTGTTCGTCGTACTTTCGGTGCTCCTACGGCGCTGATGCTCGAAGACCTCAAGAACGTCAAACCTGACGAAAACGAGCCCAAAGTCAAGAATTCCAAGCCCCAGAAAAAAGAACCAAGTGTAAGTATACATTATGCTGACTGTAGACCAGTACTAACCCTCAAGACAAAACCAGAAGAGCCACAGACTTTGGACGAATTGTGGAAGTCTCTCTCGGGACAAGCCAAAGACCCAAAAGACAAAAAAACTGAAAACGACCAAAGAAAACCAAATTCCAAAGACTCCAAAAACAACAGCGGGTCTAAAAGATCTCAAGAGTACGTTCCGCAGATCACTAAAAAGAGAAAGCGTTTTAATTAGCATGCTAAATCTATATACTGGTACCAAAATCTCACTATTTATAATTATTTTTTTTGGCCCATGCCGAAACTTATCACGGCGTCTCTCGCTACAGAGTTGATATGCTTAAACCGGTCGGGACCCAAGTGAGTGCCACCGTACCACCGGCTAACTACAACCACCACGTTCCATACGTCCATCATCTAAAAGTTAGTAAGTTCTCAAGTAGCTGCAAAAAAAAATACTCACGGTCAATAAGTGCAAGAGCCGGCTTCCTGCCGCAGTCTCGCCGTCATCGTCGCAGTCCTGGTACTGTACGCCCTTCTGGCCCTTGATTCGCCAGCTGGTTATGTTGTGTGCAGCCCGTGCGATCTTGCGGTCGGTACTGAGGTTGGAGATATGCTCCACCGCTTCTTCAACTGAAGCCACTTCTCTGATAAATGCAATAAACGTAGAGCCACGGTCTACCACCGGCTGTGATTGATGCCATCCTTCGAGTGGATCGAACGTCAGAACGGGCTCTATGACTTGGGGCTCCTCGCGCTTTTCCTGTCGCTTTTCCTGGCGAGCACTAGGCGGTTTGGGTGGTGCTGGTGGATGCGCTTCGTCATACTCCTGTAGAAATATTTCCATCTCTGAGATCATCTCGAATATACAAACTTCTCCCACCACAAAAATCTTCTCCAAAATCTCTCTTATATGTATTTCAAAGTATCCTGGATCAGCATACTTGCTCAAATCATCACTCAAAACTTGTAGAACTTGTGGTATTTTGTCGGGATACTCGACTGGGAAGTTGAGCTGAAATTTCAATTCTGAATGCTGGGGAACCATGAAGTTGTAGATTTGCGGGGCCACCGTATCGACCGATCCCGGAAAAATCGCCTCTATGGCACTTATCTCGTCACTGAGCTCTTCTACCGTCATTTATGTCCAAAGAACCTTGTATAAGTCTTGTGTCTTGTCTATGGTCTGGTCATGTCTTGTAGCAGCTCTTTATGTTTGGTGCACGACTCGGACAAGATTTGCAGAATATGGCTGGAGGGTGTAATGACAAGATGAACAGTGACGCCGAAGCCCTCAAAGCCCAGGGAAACCAAGCTTTTGCAAGCCAGCAGTACAAAAAGGCGGCCAAGATATACAGAGATGCTATCAAAATAGACCCATCGTCCCCCGCGCTCTGGTCTAATCGTGCCCAGTGCTTTCTCAAGCTTAACGACTTTGAGCGAGCAGCAAGAGACTGCACTTCAGGACTTGAGTTAAACCCAGAATTGGGTCTTCGTATCAAACTTTACTACAGAAAGGGACTTGCATTGAAGGGACTAGGTGATGTACAGGAGTCTGCCGTCGCATTCGAACAGGTCCTCAAGTTGGACCCTTCCAATACTGCTGCTCTGGCTGAATTGAAAAATTTAAATCTCGAGCCTCACGATAGAAAAAGACCCAAAAGGAGCACTGGTTTCGATATTCCCATTCAAGAAGTCGACAGGCTACCAGAACCATTCAGCCGTATATTTAAATCAGAAAGCGACCTCCATCACAAGATTGACAAAACCGAGCAGATCGACACCAATGAAAAAGGCAACTCTCATGTAAATACCGAAAACGCCAAAAACACTCAGCCTGAGGTGCCTTTTGGGCAAAGACTGTCGATGCATTTGTTGGCCGGCTTGAAATCTTTGGCTCCATCAAAGAAAGTAAACGGCTACAATTATATCTTCAACTTAGAACCATCTGAGTACTATGAGTTATTTGGCTCCACCAGTATAGATGCCGAGTTCTTGGAGTTTTACTTAGAAGCTGTCGCGCACATTTCATCCAATAGCTCACCAGATATATGGAAGCACAAGGCACTAGAAGCATTGACCGTATTGTCCAAATTCAAGAGATACTCGTTGTCGCTTGATTTTTGTCCGCCTCAATACGTGGATACAATTCTTGCAAATGTACAGAAAATTGGTGAAACTCAACTTTTTTCAAACTACAAAACTGCTCTTCAAAGGTGATGTATTACTAGCTATATTCTCATAACCAATTGATTGAGTCATCTATTCAATGTTTGATTATGAGGTTTTTATGTAGCCCTTTCCTGGCATTGAATGGTGCAAACGGCTGGATTAGATTGCCAAATTTGGTGGGAATGTAGTCCTCGAAATCAATTCCCCAGGCTTTTATAACGGTGGGTGCCACAAAGACACAGCTGAACAAGCACATCGACATCAAAAATACCATCATATAAAGTGATACCGTGACCCTTCTTCTGCGTTGCTCTCGCTTTGTCAATAGCCTGGGCCGTATTTGATTTCCTGGTTTCAACCAGTATAACATGAGAGAGTGCCATTTATCGGCATAAGGAATCAAAAGAATAGGTATTTGGGCAAATAATAATACATGGCCCAACACCAAATCTCCTACATAATGACTCAATTCTGCAGTTTTGCAAACTAGCTCTCGAGCTGGCTGGGTGAAGACATACCATCCTAAACCTGATGTAACCCATTTGCCTGACCACCAAGTCTTATTGGTTCTGTCATGTCTCAACTCCTTTGACACAAATAGAATAGTAAATACTTTAAGAATCCAGCATTGAATCAATATAACCAATCCCATTCCCAAAATAGTTCTTGCAAAGTCCCATCTCTGAAAAAACCATAATAATTCGAAAAAAAAGACATAATTAATCACCGCAATTACGCGCACTATGGCTGCAAGAATGGCTGGAAGCTTGTGAAAGAATGAAAGAATTGGACCTATCAACACAGATATCGCAAAGAATATAATAAGAACCAACATATTGACTATTATTGGCCCTAGTGCAACTATCATAATTCTCAAAATACTATTGGCAGGGTATGAATCTCTGGTTTCATTTTGGGAATTAGAAAATGAATATGCGCTCCAAACAGCTGCAATCACGCATAATTCAACCACAATCTCGTGTAAGAGAAGATGGACTCTTGATGGTTTCAAGTCACTAATGACCTTAATTTCTTCCGGGCTGGCTTGCTTTTTCCTTTTGGCGCCAATGATTCTGGTTCTTCTCAATTTTGCAAACCCAATCCAAGACGACTTTCTCAGCTGGCTATTACCTTCATGGAGCCATTTTAGATAGTGCTTGTAGTCCACGAAAAATTCTCCCCATACAAATTGATTCGGGTTATATATGAAGGGACAAAGTAGCAATCCTATTACAGTGATCCAGAAATATATCAATGGTATACGCCACATTGCAATGGTGCAATATAATATAAGTATACCTGCACTTGCTCCATAGTACAAACTTTCGGCTGCGAATCTAGAATAGAGATCGGCAAAAGAAATTCGCGTGGTTGCAAATCCTCTTCCTGTTGCAATATATCTGGCGCCTCCGACTGCTATATCGCTCACCAAAGACTGGGCATAGATTTTACATACAAACACCTCAAACAATGGTGAAAGTGATGCAAAATGTTTTGTGAGTCTTGTTAAAGCTTTGGAAAATCCTCTTTCGGAAAGCTCTTGAACCGCCAACGGGACGAAGGATATAAGAAAGACTATGAATATGGACAAAACACTTCTTTCTAGCCATTGAACAACCGGTATCAAATTGTAGCACCCAATTGGTCTTCTTGGATCGGTAATAGGCCTAAATCTGTCGTATTCACAAATAATCGAGTCATTAGTTAGAGCTGCGAGGTTAATTGCAACCAATAAAAACATCTTAATCGATAACACGATAAAAACGTTGTTCATGTGAAATCCTGGATGTGCGTAGTAGAATGATAGGAACCTGTCCAATGGTAGTTGAGTGCTCATATAGAAATATTCTCGAGAAAGCATTTGCTCCCCCATACCAGCGCCAATTTTAGTAGTAAAGTTCAAGATAGATCCAAATCCCAAATCCCGTCCCTTACCACACTGCATGTATTCACAATGCTTTATCCTTCCACCTCTCAAGATTGCGTTCATACCAGCATATATATCTTCGTTCAAATGAAGACCCTTTTGGGCTTTGGATACCCCTCCTCTGGTGAGCATGAACGTTGCATTTAAGAAGTCAGGATGTCCATAATGAAGTTTACCACCTATGTGAGTGAGTGTTCTCGCAAAAAGTGTTCCAAAGGTTTGTTCTTTGCCCGCTGCCACATCACCCAATATACCTATATTCTCTGAGAAAATATATTCCCTGGTACCTATGATTGCAACTGGGTTTGCATATTCAGTGTCAGCCATAGCTCCAGAATAAATATCTACGGGGAAGGTATCCTCCTCAAATTCAGCGAGAACACTTCTTATTTTAAGACATTCCTCGAGATAATTGTCTTGATTTGCATCCACCAACTGTAAATATTCTCCTCTGGAAAATATCACTGCATGATTTTGGTTATCAGATTTTCCATCCCCCAATACTGGATTTCCTGACAATCTTATCTTATACTTTGGTTTCCTCTCGCCATTTTCAAAAATTGGACAGCTGCCGTCAATCAATACAGAATAGTATACCTTTTCTCCGCTTTCTGGGTCAATCTCTTCGTCCAAGTAACAAATTTGTAGTTCTGGGTATGCACGAAGCAAAAAGTTCTTATCCTCGTTTTCTTCCTCTGTGAAGTGCTTTACTCTTTGCATGGAAGCTATAATCCGGAATTTCTGAAGTGCCACAATAGCAACCTCTTCTAATCTTTTCGACTCGTCTTTCTCTTCTATTTCGTTATCAGTTTCCTCCGATTTTTCGACATCGTAAAGCAATTTGATTGCCCTCGAATAATTCATAAACCCAGAAATTGTACGGTATAATGTCTGAGACCGCAATGATGCCCAAATTCTCGTTCTAAGGATATACTCGGGAGTTGCAATTTTATACCCCACAGAATAATAACTAAAATCATTTTCTTTTTCTGGAACCTTGTAATCTGGAGAGGTCGTTGTCGAATTGTATTCTTCCGCAAGTTGTTTCGTATCTTTCACGAAATTTGCCCACTCCTGTGGGTGAAGCAGCTTCAAATACTCCAACATCGTGACATTTGAAAATTTGTCTTCTTCTCTAATTATATCCTTAAGTGAAAGAGTAATTTTCTCATTATAGTGCGGGATCAACACGGTAAAGCTAGGCATATTGCTAACTGGACAAACATCTTGCATTGGAGTCGATAAAGATTGTGCAAAAAATGTTATTCTTCTTTGAGCTTCGGATTTCTGGTTGAATAAAGCAGATTTCATCCAGTCGTCTTCTTGTGAGACAAAGAATAGTGGTTCTTTCAATTTGGGCTCGTCATCAGCAGCAGAGGTAACCTGCTTATATATGAGCTTTTGAACTTGATCCAATGATAATAAATGCTCCCTATACATGGATACTATAATTGAATTCCATACTTGAGATACCAAAATTTTAGACTTCACATTCTTGTTTCCTGGATTTGCAAGAATCTTGGAGTATATTCTTTTAGGTAACCTTGTAAATATATTTCTCCAAGGAGTCCAAACTGAAACGCCAATACTAAAAGAGCGACATACCGAAAAGACTGTGTTCCAAACTATGTACCATAGGTAGGTATCAAGAAAGCACAAAACCAAGTCTGTCGAACATACCAATACCAAAAGTATAGCCGGTTGATGTCTACAAAGCCAATTGCCAATCCATAAATCACCACTGCATCTAGTAATTTCAATTGCACTCAACTCACGAATAGAGTCTCTCAAGGAGAGTGTCAAGTAAAAATATGACTCCACAAATTTGGATGCAAAAACCACAATCCATAATCCGTACGATGCATTTCTGTTTGAACCATGTAGCTTGTAAAAAGAAGCTGCGAAAGAATAGGTAGGTAAATATTTTCGATCATTTTTCGCAGTCAAATAGGATGAGAACACTCTTCCCAAGGGTACAACAGATAGATATATGACGACGATAATAGAAAGTGCAAACTGTGCTGAAGCAATTCCTAGACCCAGCTTTGTCTGTATATCTAAAGGACAAAACCCTAAAAGATACACTGATGGACTAACTGTAACCAAAAAAAGGATCAATAAAAGAATAAACCTTTTAAAGACTGGTTGGGCGCCAGTCCATTTTCGGGGTACAAATCTCAATTCAAAAATAGTGCTCAAGAGACAGATCAATATCGCAATTGGTCCTGCAAAAGACATAATTATCAATTGTGCTTGACGAGTTGGCTGATTATTCAAAAGGATTCTGTAGTTTTTAGTGTATAAGCTGGGAGAATGGAAGGTTGTGTAGTACCAAAACACCGAAATGTGAATAATCCATATTCTATTGAAATTGGCAAATACATGAGTCCAAGTTCTTCTTTCTCGAAAAGTTTTATAAAACGCCTTATTCCACAAAACATTGTTTAAGTTTTTGTATCTCTCAGCAGGAGGCAAACTCATCAATTTTGTTTTTTTATCTTGGAGCACCAATCTCTTCAAACCTTCACCATACCAAAAAAGCTGATTCATATCATCATACCCAATTATATTTTCGTGGTCTTTGTCATTGCGATGTGTTTCCTTGCCATATTTATAGAATAATTGGCTGTGATAGAACTGATAAAGTGGGGTTATTGCATGGTCTAAGAAGCTTTTCGAGATATTAGAAATAGGATTATTGATATCAAGTGCATAGTATGCATCATTGCAACACTTGAATATGAAACAAAGGCATTCTGGCATAAATCTAACAATGTTAGCTTCCCCCCAACACAACAAATATAAAGAAACCTGTATTGCACAATCTGTTGGGGTGAGCTGGCCCATATTCTCGTACCATTGATTTTCTGTGGAGTGAAGTACATTGTTTTTCTCTTTTGAATTTAATGGCTTACCCAACTTGGCACTCTCAGTTTGCATTAAATCATCAACATCCATTTGGGCAGCAAAATACCATTTTTTAAAATTGGAGTTGAATCCACCAATATAATCGGCGTGGATCGATCTCAATGCTTTAACGGGCGACATCCTTGACGCTCTAGAATCCAAGAGTTTAAGTAAATAGTCGAACATATTCTTAGAGCTATCATACTGAAAGCCAAAGACTTCAGTGAGCTGAATAAAGATTGCCTCTATTTCCTCGCGTGAAATGGGTAGGTTTTTATTCAGACCCCATGACGGATATGGATCGGCAGAATTACTGAAAATACCGTACAAGTCGGTCTCGGCAAAAGTCTCGCCGGGTCGTTTCTCTTTTGTTGTATCGGGATCACCATAATCTGTAATTCTACCCGTGTCAGCCCACTTACCTGAATTTACATACGGTGTAACAAATCCACTTATGGGTAATGGTGTAATATATTCCTCTGCGTTTATACTCTTCAAGTCTAAAATGTTAGCGGTTATAGAAACTAATTTCGAAGTAATCGTACTTTGCGTTGAATAGGTGTTAGAGCTTTCCAGAACTTTGGATCCTCCCACTCTAGAAGAGTCCTTTTTATCTCTGCGGCTTGTTCCTGACATCCTCAATAAACTTATCAAAGGGTGGCCACTATTCGTTTCTTTCACTTTTTTTTGCCGCCCTTTATAGCGCTCTAAATTAGGCTGCAAATTTACAAAAAATAATTGAGCCGCACAAGTTGCAATTTTATTCGCGTATAAACATGTATATCACTCAGAGTTATAAATATCCTCGTCAATTCCATTGAAGGCCAATCTATTGTGAGTTCTTCGCTTGAATATAAGTGACATCCTTGAAATTGAACCTCTAGTACTCATTTCGATCACTTTTTCTTTAATTTGAGAAGATGGCACACCCTCGCTGAGAAGATTAGCAACTAGACCGCTTATTACTGGTGATGCCATAGAGGTACCAGAGAGATATTGAGCACTCTTTTGGTCTTTAGAGTTGATGCTTTCAACAAATACACCACTTGCAAAGATATCGACACATGGACCCCAATTAGAAAAGGTTGCAATTGTATCATAAAGGTCATCGATTGCACCCACTGTGATTGCTTCTGGGGCACTTGCAGGACTTGTGTTACAAGCGTCTGTATCAGAATTACCTGCTGCAACAACAATAACTAAGCCTGTTTCCACGGCTGCTTTGATTGCCTTATCCAACATAGAATTCTTGGCTGCTCCCAATGAAAGATTGGCAACCCCAGGCTTGTCACTTCGTAATCGATGCTGGACGGCAAATTCTAGGGCTCCGATTATCTTACTCAAAGATCCGCCTCCGTCTTTATCGAGTGCTTTTATTCCAATAATTTCGACTTCCTTCGAAACACCATACAGCAGAGAGCCAATGATCCCGGCCACATGGCTCCCGTGCCCATTGTAGTCTTGTGGGCCTTCTCCGGTCAAGTCAATGCCAAGGGAAGCCCTTCCTTCAAATTCGGGATTATCTAGATCGATACCTGAATCAATCACATAGGCTAAAATTCCATGTCCGACATATTCATCGTCATAGTAATACATTAGGTTCTTGCCTGTTAATCTATCTCTTCGCGAAAGTCTTGCCAAATGTCTAGGTGCTGATTCCTGAACATTCAACTCTTGCATTTTGAAAGTATGATCATGGGTTATTTCGTTTACCATGGGGCACTTCTTCAATCTTTCGAGAATGCTGGTTGAAAATGTACCGTAAAAACCCTTGAAGTTACCAATAGTAAATGATTTATCAATGAAAGCTTTGACTTGGAGAGCTTTTGGATAGTTCAAATCGTATTTTAGAAAAGATTCAAGCGTTTCACTATTTTTTAGTGAGACCAAATACGGCAAATCAATAGCATTGACCAAAGCAAGCATGTAGATGCTCAATAGCATAATCAAATTCATAGTTTAGGCTGTTAAAATGATAAATTGTGCTTTGGTTAGCAATATATGTTTGTAAACTATACCAAAATTTAATAAATATTTCGCAGCAATACACAAAATAAGATGATACGAAAATTCAATAAATGACATAACATTAGTCTATTTAAAAAACAAGCAAATAACTAATTGTAAAATACTATATACAGTAAATCAAAGACTTACTTCAAAGTCTTCAATAATTCGGCCTTTTCTTCAGCAGATAAAGTACCAAAGAGTTCCTTAACAACCGAAGCAGAGTTGACTGAGTCTTCGCTTACGATACGGTGAATCTTTTGACGGGCAGCTTCTTGCTTCAATCCCTCGATATTCTTTTGTAATTTAGTATGGTTTTCTTCGATCCATGTGCTGACAGCTTCGTCGTTTTCGTAGTCGACTGCAGGCATCCAACTCTTCAATCTTGCGACCTTTTCTAATTTGGTAGGACTGTTCAATTGCTCGCCGATGAGCTTCAACAAGTACTCTTCGTTCAAACGACGACGTAAACGCCAGAAGAAAGTACGTCTAGCGTCGACCCACTTAATTTCTTGTCTAATGACACCCTTGGCCAACATACGACCAGATCTATCATGTAAGTCAGCAAATTGGACAGAGATTTGAGCGTAGATAGGCAACAACAACTTTTCTCTAGCAACCAATTTCGCTTGGATTTGGGAGTGTTCTTCGGTGTTTGATTCGACAGTGCTCAATTTAGCCTTTAACTCGGCGTAAGTAGGATCCAATCTGTGGATGGTATTCAACAACTTATCACGTCTGTATTTGATACCAACCATACCTTCTGGTTCCAAAACACCACCTCTAGAATCGACATCGGCGTACATTTCCATCATTTCTGGGTTAATGGTTGGATCAACAACGACCCAAGAACCACCTCTTAATTCACCGTTAGGTGGAATGTAGGTGAAGATAGGTTGTTTGAAATCAACCAAGGCATCGACAATAAACGAACCATACTTAAGAACTTCATTGTACATGTCTCTTTGACCACCAGAGAAACCTCTCCAGTTGGCCAAAATCATCAATGGTAATTGTTCACCATTGTTGAAATCATTGATAGCTTGGGCGGTCTTGAAAGCCGAGTTTGGATACCAAACTTGACCAGCTTCTTGGATCATCATTTCGGTGGAGTCTGGGTTAGCTGGGTCAGCAGGAATCAAGTTTTCAACCAATCTGTTTTCAACACCAATAACACCAATTGGAATACCACCAAGACGAGCTCTTCCGACAACTACACCCTTGGCCCATCCTGACAAGGTTTCTTGGAAGGAACCTTTATCGAATAAACCACTTTCAAACTCACCGGTTTCTTGGGTACGACCTTCAATCATCCAGCGGACATCAAATTGTTCATTCTTTGGAGGATAGTATTCGACATCTCTGTCCCAAGAATCTTCAGAAGGAAGAGTTGGAACTGGCATGTCACGCTTGGCAGGAACAAAAGAAAGCCATTCAAGGATCTTTTCAACACCAGCCAAATCATCACTTGCAGTCAAGTGAGAAACACCGTTACGGTACATAATTTGAGTACCACCCAATTGCAAGTTGGATGAGTAGACTTCACTACCAAGCAACTTGTTGATGGCAGGAGCACCGGTCAAAATAATAGGTTGGCCTTCGATTTGAATGGCTCTTTGACCTAATCTGACCAAGTAAGCACCAATACCAACAGATCTACAAGTAACCAAAGTGATGGTGAAAATGTCCTTGTAAGCTCTGGAGGTTGCACCAGCAATCAAACCAGATCCCTTAAGACATTCAACACCTAATCCGTCTTCAGCACCAACAATAGACTTGATAACGTAACGTTCTTGGCCTTGTTCGACAACTCTGTCAACAACGACAGTGTCGGCCTTACCTGATTCCTTGAGTGAGTTCATGTCTTCCGTGGTCAAGTACAAGTACTTGAAACCCTTATCTGGCGAACCTTCGACGTTCCAAGCAACCTTGAATAACGGCACCAATTCATCAGCAATTCCGATTCTGGCACCAGAGTTAGCAGAAAGGTAAATTCTTGGAATTCCCAATTCTCTGGCCAATTCGGTACATTGGTTGAAATACTTGTCTTCCTCTGGACCAAACGAACCAATCTTGTGGGTGATATCATTTGCTACAATAACAAATTGACGGCCACGAGGGTATTCAGGGGTCTTAGCAACGACCTTGAAACCAACCATACCAATCTTGTTGGAACCTGGTTCTCTTTCGACGGCGATCAACTCTTCGTTTTCATCGTTGATCAATTCGTAAGAGGTAAAGATATCCTTAGGAACCTTGAGCTTAGGGTGTTTCTTCCATTGAGAAAGGGTAGCTTGACGGAACAATTCAGGGAAATCGTATACATAAGTAGTTCCCATGTTGTGAGCCTTGTAACGTTTAGGTTGTAAGGATTCCTTGGCTGGGTATGGAGTTGAGATGGGTCTGTAGTGCATTGGTCCAGGTTGGCCCATGGACTTGAACACCCATTCACCCTTGGTGTTCTTAACTTCCATATACAAATCAGACTTGACGACATAACCAGAGACGTTGTTGATAATAGCACGTAATGGGAAAGAGTTTCCGGTGGTTGGATCAGTGCAGACAATACGGATTTCGGCACCAGTGACACGTAATCTCCATAATCTTCTACCAAATCTTTCCAAGAATGAACCGAAAGCGGCTTCAACCTCTTCAGGTAAAACATTGAAAACGTTGGAGAAGTTAATGAAAATATGGTTCAAATCGGAGTTGGAGGTGTCAATAATCTCCAAAGCATCCAAAATGCTGGACATCAATCTGTTAGATTCGGCAATCAAGTATTCACTGATATTGATGTCATCACGGATGATTCCGGTTCTAACAATACCTCTGGTGAAGAATCTCTTGTCGGAAGGAGCGTTCTTACCAACAGCTTCGTAAACATGAATGTTTCTGTTGTCAGTAAAGATTGGTTTGATATCGAAACTGTCCAATCTTCCCAATTCCAATTGGAAAGCTAAAGCTGGCTCAATGTGACGAATAACCTTGTTTTCAATGTATTCTGGGGCATTGAAAGTGTAGTAAGTTGGGTAAGTACCAACCTTGTTAGCAACAACAAAAGTAACACGACGAAGAGCAGCGGCTTTGAAATCTTCTTTGAACTCTTCAATAACTTCATGCAACTTAGCCAAGACTTCTTCTTCAGTGTCGTAACCATCGTTGTTGGTGACAATGATGTTGAACACATTGGTGTAAGTTGGTTCTTCACCCTTGGCATTGAAAGTAAGTCCGTCAGATGGTTGAAGTTTTTCTAAGGCGGCTGGGATCATCTCATCAACATCATCAATGTGTCTACAAGGAACCAATACACCAGTTCTGGTTTTAAGTTCAGTAGATGGGTCAACAACAAAAGACAAATCAGAGACAGAGGCAGCTCTGTTCATGCTGGTTTTACCTGGGTGTTCATCCTTTGATGGTTGCACAGTATTGTACTGAGAAGAAGTCAAGCTTGGCAATTGGAACTTGAATTGAAGAATTGGCAATCTGTCGTGGACGTGATAAGAGATTGGACCCAATGAGTAAGCTCTGTAAGAACGTCTAATATAAACTTCAGAAGCAGCAATTGCAACCCACTCGTCAGGGTTGGTCATGAATTGAGACAACACATCGAAAACGATGTGCTTGGAGTCAACAACTTCTTGAATGATATCCAATTTTGGTTCTCTGTGCTTAGCATAGATCTCACCATAAGAAGTTTGCAACACAGATGATCTCAAGATATGTTCCAATTGATCAGATCTTTCTTGAATAGAAGGTAATGAGCATTGGATCAAGATTTCTCTGGCTTTCAAGGCAACCTTGGCGGAAGCTCTGGCATCTAAATCAACGATACTTCTCAAAGCATCTCTGATGGATACAGCAACACCAGAAGAAGTTTGCAAGACTGGTTGGTATTCTTCCAAAATGGCAATGATCAAGCTGTTTTTGGCACTAACTCTAGAGTGAGACAAACAGGTGCTGATAACATTGTTCAAAGAAGATTTGTTCTCGTCTCTCAACTTTAAGATAACGTCATCTTCTCTGGTGTTTTCACCCGAAAAGAGTTTTTCGATGTCGTAGTATTCAAGGATCAACTTGGCAAAGAAGTCGAATTCGTGTTCAACCAAACCGTTGGCATATTTAGTAGCAATTTCTACCAATGGGGCAACGACAGTTGAGAACAACGCATCGGTTTCAGGCTCCTTTTCAGTCTTTTGAATCAACTTCAAAATTTGACGGGCTGGGAACTCGGCGTTTCTGGCAGTAGCCTTTTCAACTAAACTAGCCAAACTTTCGTTCAACTTGATAGGCAATCTAGAGTGTAAAGCAGAAACTTGTTGGTTCCATTCAGAGAATGGCAAGTCCTTGTTTCTCAACACTTCGATCAAGCTCTTTAAAGTAGAGTTCATGATAACTTGGTTGTCATATCCAGCCAAAATGTTTCTCAAAATACTGGAGTACAATTGGAACTTGTGAGCTGGTTTGGTACCTTGAACAATTGGGTCACCCAAGTTAGGTAAAGTTCCTTCGAATGGCAAAGCGTGCTTGACCTTTGAAGGGTCGTCCAAAGCCAAGATAGCCAAAATATCACCAGCATTGACAGTAGAACCTGGTTGCTTAATCAATTGGACAACACCATTTTCTTGAGCAATCAATGGCATACACATCTTCATGACTTCAACTTCAGCATAAGCTTCACCGGCACAAACATGTTCACCAGATTCGATCAAATACTTGACCAATTTACCTGGGGATGGGGTTCTTAATTGAGTAGGATCGTTTTCAATCTCCAACAAACAAGTTTTGCTATCTACAGAAAGTCTGGTGGCAGAAGCTTCTTCTTTCCAGTAAACCGAGTGGGATTTACCTCCAACGGCACATAATAATCCACCATCGGATAAAGGACGGACACCAACGATACATCTGGTACCGTTCAAGAATAAGGTGTAGCTATCGTTAGAAGATTTGGTGGCAGTGAACTTGTATCTTTGTCCTTCATAGATGAATTCAACTGGGAAGATAGTTCTTAACAAAGAGTTGTTAGGAACTTGACCCTTTTCTAAAGATTGGATATACTTTTGCTTATCCTCTTCGGACTGGATGTGAGCTTTGGTAGCAGCACCGCATACAACAGCGATTATAGGATCAGGTCTCTCGGCAGTCAATTTCTTACTGATCAATTCATCTAACCAACCAGTAGTTATGGTGTTGTCTTCGAAATCTGGAGTTTCCAACAATTTAATTAAATATTCAACAGTGGTTCTGAAATCACCTCTAATGGACAATTCCTTCAATGCAACAACCATATGTTTTCTGGAAGCTTGACGGTTTTCACCAAAAGCAAAAATATGACCGAATTGAGAGTCCGAGAACGAATGGATCGAAGATTGGTTACCGACAGAGAAGTAACCCCATACATTGGAGGAAGATCTAAAGTTCAATTCGTGTAATGAACCACCAGAAGGCTTGAACCCTTCACCTGGATCTTCAGAGGTGATACGACAAGCAGTAGTATGACCCTTTGGTACTGGTTTTCTTTGAGAAACCAACGAGTTTTCAGTTTTGAACTCGAAATCGATCTCAGTAGAGGTGTGTGGATCAACACCATACAAAGATCTAATGTCTCTAATACGGTGCATTGGAATACCCATAGCAATTTGCAATTGAGCAGCTGGTAAGTTAACACCAGTGACCATTTCGGTGGTTGGATGTTCGACTTGCAATCTTGGGTTCAATTCCAAAAAGTAGAATTTGTCTTCAGCATATGAATACAAGTACTCCACAGTACCTGCAGACACATAACCGACCAATTTACCTAATCTAACGGCAGCATTTTCCATCTCATGGAAAGTGTCCTTTTTGGCAATGGTGACAGGAGCCTCTTCGATAATCTTTTGATGTCTTCTTTGGACAGAACAATCTCTACCGAACAAGGAGATGTTGGTACCATACTGATCGGCCAATAATTGGACTTCCAAGTGTCTGGCATCGCCAGCTAACTTCATAATGAAGATTGGAGAACCTGGGATTTCGTTGGCAGCTTGCTTGTATAACGCAATAAAGTCTTTTTCATTTTCAACCTTTCTGATACCTTTACCACCACCACCTTCAGAAGCCTTAACCATGACTGGGAATCCAATTTTCTTGGCCTTTATTAAACCATCTTCTGGAGAGGTACAACAACCTTGTTGATAAACGTGGTCTTCGACGGACACCAAGTTAGTTTCGGTGTCAACCTTAACTTCGTCAACACCAGTACCGGACCAGGGAATACAAGGAACGTCAGCATGTTGTGCAACGATCGTGGACGAAATCTTATCACCCAATGATCTCATAGCCGATCCTGGAGGCCCGATAAATACAATTTTTTTGGGCGAGGCAGCCAATCTTTCAGGTAAGTGTGGATTTTCAGAAGCATGGCCCCAACCTGCCCACACAGCATGAACATTGGTTCTTTCGGCAATTTCAACAATCAAGTCGACGTTAGCATAATTGTTGTTGTTGGTTCCACCTGGCACTTCGACGAATTGATCAGCCATACGGATGTAATCAGCATTGGCTTCTAAATCCTCTGGAGTGGCCATCACGGTGAACTGGACGGCTCTTTCGTCACCAAAGGTTTCATAAGCCCATTTTCTTATGGAACGGATTTCTTTGACAGCGGCAATACCGTTGTTGGCAATCAACACTTTGGAAATTACAGTGTGACCTTGGTGGGATTTGACAAAGTCGGTTATTTTACCGTCTTCGGCGGTATGTACGGAGTTTAAACCCTTGAAGTGGTCAGCTAAACTGACGTGTAAGTCGGAATAATTCCTTTGGGTATCATTAGTATCTGACATTTTCGTTATTATATTATTGCAGTAATTATGAATTATCGATTTCTGTTCGGTTCGTGTTGTAAATAATGATCTGCTAATTGATGGTCGTGATTTAGGATAAGTTCTGAAGATGTTGTTAGTATATTTCCACAAATTCAACACACCCATGCACTGAGGATATGTAGCTGGATTTATAATTCAGAATCAGTTCACCACAAATTTTTCTAGCTATTGAATTTGATACGCATATTATATAAATTTTATTCTTTTTACTGTTGGGCTTTCCATGCACGCGTTTCGGGCCAGGCGTCGGCGGAGTATTGTATGCAGTCCGCAGATCAATAGCCGTTTAGTGGCGAAATTTGATGGGCTTGATTCGGTGGGTGGAGTGATCGGATTAATACTATGAGCTTCGTTGATATAATCATATTTGTGTTTTGATCAATTGAATTGGGTTGGGGTTGAATTGGGCCACATTTGCACTATTTCCACTTTCCACTGACTGCGACTCTGCTTCTCTTAAATCCGGGGTTGGAGGACACAACAAATAGCCTTGATTCTAGGAATTGCACCAGCTGGTCGTATACATACCTATAAGATCTATCTAGTAAGGATAAAACGGCCTAAATTGGACTATGGTCAAAAAAAAAAAAATATACTAAGGGATCAGCCAGATTATATAAGGTCAAGATTGCGAAATGTTGTACAAATTTTTTTGAGAGTTCAACATGTTATTCGCAGCCTTGGGGAGACAACACTAAATTAACGGGAGACGTTGGAGTTTAGTGAGAGATGGGCACAAAAAACCGGTGGTCGTGCGCGCCGGCTGAGGGTCGCGTCTCCCAACAATTATATGTTGGCCCAAAATGAGACCCGAGCGCACCTTCCCGATGCAGGCTGATTGACGTAAGAGTATGGAGATCAATATAGAAACACAAAAACTAGTAGACTAGTGGCTAGTATTATCTATAAGCTATACATAAGAGCTAAAAAAGTATAAATTATACATTCTGCAGCATTATCTTGGTGCATGGGTAGCTTTTACGTAAGGTCATTTTTACAGTATTATATTTTATAATAGAGGTTGGAACTTGGGAAGAAGAGGTGGGGCCTGGGGTGGCGGTATCATTGGCAGGCCAGTTGTATCGTCCGAATTGGAAAGAAACTGAAGCGTGGGCTTTTTGTCGGGCACACGTGAATGAGGCAACGAAGGTCGCTGGACTGGCGGAGGCAACATGATCTTGGGGGTTTCGGTCGCACCATAGAAGTTCACTGTAGATGTAATCTCGTATATAGGAATAGCCTTTGGGTTTTGGTTGAAGATCTCCAACTCGATCTTTTCTTGCGTCTTGAAGATACGCTCGAGATCGAAATCAGATCGCACCAACGTCTTATGCACGAGATCGCGCACACCGAGAACAGAATCAGTGGCGCTAGTAAGTTTGAATGCACTACGAGCATTCTCAAGCAACTCCACAAGTCGCGGTGGGGCCGAGTTTTTGTTGGGGTACGATAACTCTATTACCGAAGAAAGGAACTTGATAAGAACCTGTTTCTTGCCGTGTCTCGGTTGATCTATCGATTTCGGCTCGCCAACAGTTATCTCCGGCGAGACCGTTCTGCTAGTGGCCGCGAACGGTACGCTAAGCGGCGGTGGTAATGTGCGACCAGCTGACCCGTTGGCCACTGCCGGTGCTACCAGGGGTAGTACTGGAGCAGATGGTACATCTCGCATCTGGGCTGTGGCCACCGCTGCCAATGAATTCAATGAATCAGCAAACTCATTGGTTTCCGTGGGAGCCAAGCGCTGGTGGTGCGGCCGCAAATAATCCTCACTGCGAAAGGGAGTAGAGTTATTCGCAATTAGCGGATAGTCCTGAAGCACTGATATATACAACAATTCGCACAACGGGACCATTATCACATCGAACCCAAAGTCTTTGACGCACGCCCCGAGAAGCGTGTTGAGTGATATAACGGCTATTTCATCCGATACTTGGTTCGTGGAGTGTGGATCGAGTTCGCGGAAAAACCGCGCCAAAAAAAACTGGTTGTTAAGCTTATTTCGCAAATATTCCCTTGAAACCTCATTAATATTTTCAAACGATTTCTCAAATATGTACGCAATACTTGACAACACAATAGCCTTGCCCAATTCCTGTATATTCTCTGATTTTTTGGTGACGCTTTCCGAGCACGATTTCGATCGCTCGATGTGGTTAATAAGCGAGGCCCGCGCATTACTGCTGCTAGGAATTTCCAAGCTGGTGAGCGGAGGTAGTGTAGGATGATGCTTGGAAGTCTCGCCAGGTCCGGGCGAGGGCAGCGACGTGGATTTGACGTCTATTTTGGATGTGGAAGCGTTACTGGCGAGTCTTGGGCGGATCATAGAATCAATGGCAGTTTTAGCTCTGTCGGCCAGCGAAAAGTACTTGGTTCTGGAATAATTCAAATCATAAACTTCGTCCATACCAAAACTGTTAATTTTGGCTATTTCCGATAGAAAACGATGCAGACCGTCGCTTTCAGTTTCGTCGTTGCTGGCCTTGGCATTCAGGGTCTCAATGTTCAGATCAGTAGTATTTGGTGTCTCGAACTTTGGTTTCTTGGTTTCTGAGTCAGCATGCCGGTGGCTGGTGGATTTAGACGATCTTTTACGATTCCTGCGAACGCTTTGCACTGCCGCCCTCACTAGCCTGTCGAAGTCGGATTCGTAGTCATTGTTGTAGCCAAACTCTATTCGTAATGTTTCTGCTACATTGTGTATTTCTGTGTCTTGTTCACTGGCTTTCTTGGAACTAAGATCAGCAGTATCAATGAGTTCCAAACGTCTTGCCGAAAACCGTTTCCATAGTCGATCGTCTTGAAAATTTAGTTTGTTACGAATAGCATGAGTAACCCCCATTCGTTTCAGTTCCTTGGTCGTGTCATCGGATCCCATATTGCAGTGGGAATACTCCGAGTCTTTATTATGCCTCGATGACTAACTTCGATGACTACGAATCAACCAAAAATTCTTTTCTCGTTCATTGGAGAATCACGACCAGGCGCGACTCACTACGGGGGAGAAGTTTGGGAAGAAGTGTATTCGTGATAAGGATGGGTGTAGGCCGAATCTACGTAAGTAGTGGAGTAATGTTGGGTAATTATATTTTACCATAATGTATGGCAAAATAGCATTTGTGTTAGTCGCATATGGACTCGCAGTCACTATGACTAAGACTCATGAGAACGTTAAAACGTGATGATTCTTTGTGTTTCGCACTCGATTGACTAAATTAATTTGGGAGCCAACAGTAGCTAATCTTGATCCACTATATAAAACGGAAAACAGAAAGGGCAACAATAGAGATGTCTGGCACGACAAATAATCATTTTCCAGATACAAATTTCTCAAAAATATGTAATTTTCACAATGGTGATATTTCATGAAATTTGTTAAAATTCCGGTAAAAATGTAATTACCAATACCGATCACTCAAAATTAATCACACTCAAAAATATCGAGCGCCAAAACATCCATTCGAGCCAAGCCGCCAATGAACTCTTTTCTAATGTCTTATCCAGTATCTCTAAGGTGTGTATGTAATGTTTATGTGTAGTGTGTCATAGCCAAGGAATGGTCGTGCACTTTCCAATGAGTCATTCCTAATGCGGTAACTGAAATTAAGCGCGCTTCGTTATCGTTGGCTGAAAAATTTCCTGGCCTGCAAAGATTATAAAAGGGTGAAAAAACTTCTCCCACTTTTTTCAATTTCTATCATTCTCATCAATTAATAAAATATGTCCAAAGGTAAAGTTTGTTTAGCTTATTCAGGTGGTTTAGACACCTCAGTCATCTTAGCTTGGTTATTAGAACAAGGCTACGAAGTGATTGCATTCTTGGCCAATATCGGTCAAGAAGAAGACTTTGAAGAAGCCGAGAAGAAAGCTTTGGCTATTGGTGCGACCAAGTTCGTGGTTGCTGATGTCAGAAAGGAATTTGTTGAACAAGTTTGTTTCCCAGCCATCCAAACCAACGCTATCTACGAAAATGTCTACTTGTTAGGTACTTCGTTGGCTAGACCAGTCATTGCTCAAGCTCAAATTAAGGTTGCTGAAGAATACGGATGTTTCGCTGTTTCCCACGGTTGTACCGGTAAGGGTAACGATCAAGTCAGATTCGAGTTATCTTTCTACGCTTTAAAGCCAGACGTTGTGGTTATTGCTCCATGGAGAGACCCAGACTTTTTCAACAGATTTGCTGGTAGAAACGATTTGTTGGAATATGCCGCACAAAAGAACATTCCAGTCGCTCAAACCAAAGCCAAGCCTTGGTCTACTGACGAAAACATGGCACATATCTCTTTCGAAGCTGGTATCTTGGAAAACCCAGATACTACCCCACCTAAGGATATGTGGAAATTGACTGTCGATCCTACCGATGCTCCAGATGTTCCAGAAGACTTTTCGGTTGTATTTGAAAAGGGTTTGCCAGTCAAATTAGTTCTTGACGGTGGTAAGAAGACAGTTACCGACCCAGTTGAATTATTCATCGAAGCCAATGCTTTGGCCAGAAGAAATGGTGTTGGTAGAATTGATATTGTTGAAAACAGATTTATTGGTATCAAGTCCAGAGGTTGTTACGAAACCCCTGGTTTGACTATTTTGAGATCTACCCACATTGACTTGGAAGGTTTGACTTTGGATCGTGAAGTCAGAGCTATCAGAGATCAATTTGTTACCACCACATACTCCAAGTTGTTGTACAACGGTATGTACTTCACTCCAGAATGTGAATACGTCAGATCAATGATTGATCCTTCCCAAAAGACCGTCAATGGTGTTGTCAGAGCTAGAGCATACAAGGGTAGTTTGACCATCTTGGGTAGATCTTCTGACACCGAAAAGTTGTACGACGAAACCGAGTCTTCCATGGACGAGTTAACTGGATTTTCTCCTGAAGACACCTCGGGATTCATTGCCGTTCAATCTATCAGAATCAAAAAGTACGGTGAAGCTGCAAGAGAAAAAGGCAACACTTTATCTCTTTAAAATAATGAAAAAAAATAATAATATTATCTCAATAAACAATGTAAATAATTCGCAAAAAATATGTAGGAAATTATATCATAATAAAAGATTGTCGCAAAAATATGTATAGGTTGCCAAATGCCATTATTATAAAAGATTAGAACCCTCATAAGGTTCTTGGAGCATTGAATCGTTGAAGTCGTACTTCTCTCCCACCAATGACCTGACAAGCACCATGAGCTCATCACAGCGCTCGAACAAAAAGTGCGCCAAAAGTAACGAAACAGTAGACAATTGTCCATCGTGACTGAAGATTTTCTGGAAATCAAGATTGTCCATAACCGATTTATGAAGATCGTCGTCCAAAGGTTCTGTAGTGCGCGGCTCTTCGTTTATAGTGTTCTGAGCGACCCCCCATCTCTTGGTAAGAATCTCCGAGTGTTTAACAGACAAGCTAGACTGGGTGATTTTGGGTAACTCGTTTCCGGTTAGCAAACAATCGCCCGTCATATGGAGTAGCCCGAAGAACTCTCCGGCCAACGCCTTATTGGACCACCCCATTCTGTGGTACATTACTGGTATCCACTTTTCAGGATCGTTTACCTGGTCGAAAATAAATAGTAACAAGTAGTACAACAGGGTTATATCGTAGAGCATCTGTCTAAGTTTTTCGTACTTTTTGGAGGGGAAAGGGCCCGAGACAGGGATTTCATGGTTCAATGCCAACATTAATTTTGAGATCCGGGAGATTTTGGAAAAATTGTTTCTAATTGCCTTGAGAACAGGGTCGCTTCTTAAATGTAAATGATAGTCTGGGGTTTGGATTCGGAACATTGCGAACTTGGATATAAGGCAATGAATATCGCCAACGTTGGTGAGGATTTTCGATAGCGATCTTCTTAAATCTACTCGAGAAGACCGTGGTTTAGGTACAAAGCATGCCAAGAAACCAATACAAAGCCCCGTAATCAAACTGACATACCGAATATATGCTACTTTCCAACCTAGACCGACGTTGTTACCAAAATTAGTGGTGGAATCCTCCAAACTGGTACCCAAAACCAAAATGGTGGTGATGGCTAGCAAGGTAGGCGAGAGAGGAGAATCGTGCTTTGAAAAGTAAAAATAGTGGATCAAGCACAAGTAGATCACGGCACAAACTACAGCATACCCATAGTAATTACCACAAGATATGTACCACCCCACGAGTCCAACAATGGCCCCAAAAAACGAGTAGACCAACTTGCTTCCAAACGTATACATGGTTTGGCCTGTAGTTTCTTTAACTGATAATCCAGTAATAATTACAACCCAGTTCAACCGGTTGGAATAGTACCAGTGGGCAGTGGTTCGGACAAAAAACGGCAACGCAGTAACTACTACCAATACTCCGCATTTCACGACAAACCAAAGCTTACGACTGCTGAGAATTTTGTAGAGCTGGGTGATATAAACCCCACCAGCCTGAAAAATGTTGCCAGGAGGATCAGCATGGGGATTTCTCTTTTCAACTACAAGCTCGAAAAATGTACTCACGTCGGGGGTTTCTTTCATGATAGAAGCACTGCTGCTGCTGAGATCATAAGCATCCACCACTCTTCCACGTATCCAGAACCCCAATATCCACGGCGTAGGACGCTGTTTGTCTATGGTGAGGAAAAGGTCCACCATTCTTACAATATGTATCGAGTACACCTTGCACATATGTAAGAAAAGAGTGAGCTCGTTTATGAGACAAAGGAGAGTCTCTTCATTACAAGTAGCTTCTCGTACAAACGCCTCCAATTCTGCACTATCCAGAAAAACCTGTGATTCAAGTACAATCTTTTCCTTTATGCTCTTAATTTCCTCATTGGCCTTGCGCTGGGCCTCGCAATGTTTGGCCCACTTACCGGGAAGAAGCGAGTAAGTTCTAAACTCATTGGCAGTTTCGAGCCACTTTACAATGCCAGCAAGACTCTGGTCAATACTCTCAAGAAGATGGCCAAAACGGTCTCTCACGAGGCTGGTGAGGTTATCTAAATCACGGTCACTGACTCCATTTTGAAGCCCCAGATTGAGAATCTTCTTTTTCAAGAGAGTAGCTCTTTGTTTGTTCTCATGATGGCTCACTTCCTTGTAGTGTTCGTGGATAGTGGTGAAGAACTTGGAGTCACCATGGGAAGCGACCTTGCTGTTGGAAACCACGCTGACTTTTCGGGTAAGCTTGTTATCGGCCCAGTCTTTTCTTTCTTGAACAAGCTCGTACAAATGCTCGTAGCACGCCGAGGCATTGAGAAGCACTCTGAGCAAGGCTCTGAACGATCTGACCTGATCTCTGTCTATTCTTCCAAAGGAGATTTCGCGGCCAAGAGCGTTCAAATGGACATCCAAAGCTAGGACTTTTTTTTTGAGTGGCTGGATATTGGTCTTGTAGGTCTTGTAGTTGATGAAACCAGCCTCTGAGGGCTTGGCAGATTTGAAAAAAGCTAAATTATTGGCACTTTCTTTCTTTAAACCCTTCATAATGCCCGTCATCAAATTGATATACTGGTAGCTAGTAGTGGTAGGGAATATGAGCCAAGAGCACACCACGGTTGTTACCAGGCCAATGCCTATGGGGATAAGCAACGTCGTCATGACCAATGTAGGCTCGAATGTAGGATAGAACAGCGAGTAGCAGCAGCTCACTATGAGCGCAATGGTGCCGATGGTGTAGGCAGGCCGCGGCACGTAGTAGTCGAGAATCCCCATGTAGAGCATTCCTGCCAAAAGGCCAAATATATTGATGACCAGGGATTTGGTTGTGATGAAACGACCAGTATAGACTTGGTCAGTCAAACACTCGAGTATATTATCTCTGGTACAAGTCCCTTCTGCAATGAGCATGTCCTCTAGCTGGCTGTTGGTGATGCTGTTGTGGAGTCGATTTACAATGATCAGAGTAACGATTTGAAACGGCCAACCACTTACCACCACAGCCATACACTTGATATTGTCCTCGAGCGACTGGTAAGTCAGCTTGTTACCAGAAAGATACAAGAATGCAAAAATTTGCAACAAGTACGGTGCGTTTCCAAGCCATGCACTGGTTCGGGGCACCACGCAGAGCACCACGCCAGAGAAGATCTGGATCCAGGTGCGGATAATTCTCTTGAGTTCTGGCTTGGTGTGATGGTCCAACATGAAGCCTGGTCTCATGAACTTGAGGACCCGTCTCCATAGTGGCACCTGGCGTTTGGCCGGGGACTTGATTCCTGGGTAGACATTGTATTCGGGGTTAGTGGTGGCGAGCTCTGGCGGGGACCCAAACGGTTCTGCGTGAAGAAGCCCTGGCTCAGAATCCAAGCTTGCGATCGACAGGGTGTCTGATGACAGCATGCCCGGTGTTGGGGGAAGGGTTAGAGAAGTGGTTAGTTTTACTGGGAAATACCTGCGTGTCGGTAAAAAATTGTATTATAATCGAGGCTTAGCTCTGGCGAAGCCCGGCATTTAGTAGGTACCATCGGATGGCACGAGAATATATATACAGTTAGGAGCGTTGGGGTTTGGGCCACGGGCCAAGGGTCCGGAGATACTGCGGAACGTCTTTGCCTATGAGATCAATAGGGATGCTGCGTTTTGCTGTCAAATTGGTTTTGCTCGTTTCGTAGTGCGCCCAGAGGTGCTGGACAAGTGAGTGCCATAATGTGTCAGGCGGATCGTCGTGCAGCGCCTCAAGCTTGACCGAAGCCTCGTGCTTGACACGAGTTTCGGAAGATTCACCAGAAGCTACTTTTTCACCCGACACTTTTTCACTAGATCCTTTTTCGCCAAGTATTTTTTCGCTAGCCACACCATTGGCCACGTCTTGGACCACTTCTTTAGCCACCTTAGCCACCTTAGCCACCTTAGCCACCTTAGCATCTCTATTTACTTTTGTTATATCTTGATACTCCTCAGGATGATTCCAGTAGTACCAGCTGGCAAGCCACAAAACCTTGTTAAACATGGGGAACCGAAACTTGGCAGGCACCCCCGTTTGTTTCTCGATCCGGGCCACCTCCAACTGAGTGGCCATATCGCGCATGGTCAAAAAGTTGCCTCCAATCACTATAGAGTCTTTAGGAGTATACACCGCATGGATCCAACCACTGGGAATTATAAAGAGATCGCCCGCGCTTAGGTTCACCAATACCCCGCCCGACGGAACCAATTTCTTTCCTCGCACGGTTTTGGCGTAGTCGCAGAACCACATAAAATTTTGGTTTTGTTCGTTGCACCACAGCTGATACAAGGCCAAGTTTTCCAGGGTGGGAGGAAACATCAAGAACGACTTGGACCCTGAACACACCGTGTAGTACACCAGGGTGCCACCGAAATCGACGTGGAAGTCTGTGAACGACCCCTGCACCGACATCAAGCAGTAGGTGGTTACCTGGGGCCGCGCCTGCGCGTCGCCGGGCGCCCACACCTTGTCTACCAAGTCTAGGTCTCTCACCAATTGCGGGCGCACAAACTGTAAACCCAACCCATCCACTTGCGATATTTCGAGAGAGATAACGTTGCGGATGCGGTCGCGATTCTGCGGCTCCTCGTTAAAGTAGTCGCGCCACTGTCCCATCGACCACGCCGGCGCCACTCCCTGTTGTGAGAGCACATCCATCACCTCGATGGGGGTATCAGCACCCACCTTTTCGGTGATGTAGTCTAGAGTCAAGTTGGCGGGCTCAAACGGAAAACTCATTCCTACTTTTTTCAAGTCGGCCTGCCGCACAACTACAGGATTGAATGGCGATGATTTGGAGATTGATTCTACCGTAAGCGTGGTTTGGTGCTCCACTTGCGCGGTGCTCTCATACAGAAGGAGACTGGCAACGTGCGGGTGGGACGATTTGTCGACGGCAAACTGCTCGCCGTCATTGAGTGCGACATAGTCGATCTGCACCCGGGCTCTCTTGGACTTTCGCCGGAGCGTGGACGGCCCGTGCTTGGGTTCACACCGGCTGCAATGGTAGCTGTGGATGCTGGCGACATCGGGCTGGCCAAGCTTGACACACCGCGTGTGGTACCACTGGCCGCACACCCCACACTCGATCCACGACACTGCGCTGCTGCCCCGCTCCTCCAACGGCAACTTGGTACATATCGGGCACCGTTCCATGTTGTGGTCACTAGTAAGTTTGGTTTGTAGCAGTGATAAGCGTTCGATGCTCGCGCAAAAAATACCAAAAACAACCAAAATCAGCCCAGACCGGGGAACAAAAGAGAGCAACACCACTACATGTATAGAACGAACGCACTAAAGATATGGCGGCGCATGGTGCTGAGCGGTCGGGCCGGCGACCAGCAGGCTAGATTCTTCGAAGAGTACAAGATCCGCACCTTGCTCGAAAGACCCATCTACCACTACGCCAACAAAGAGCTTCCCAAGTTTCTGATGGAACGGCTCTACCAGCAGTCGCAGTCGCTCTCGGACCAGTTTATAGTGAGCAATGCGAGCGAAACCATCGAACGGTTGTTGGTATACAACGCACGGCGCCTTCGCGAGTTCCGCAGCTTGCCATATTTGGTGGTGTTGAATCCGTCGATATCCGAGTCATACAATACATATCTCCAGACCATGTCACTGCTTATCACGGCGTCATTGGACCCGCCGTCCTCGGCTCACGACAACGAACACTTCACCAACACCGTTTTGGCCAACTTTATGGACGTTCACGCCGATACCCTCCCTGGCTTGTCCAAAGGCTTCAACGAAGTTTTGCATCTTTTGGACGCCGCCCAAATCAAGACCTTTCTCGACAACCACCTCAAGGAACGTATCAGCATGCGCCTTATCGCACACCAGCACATTCTGTTGACGGCGTCGTTGGCCAGTGGCCAGTACGAGAAAGGCGGGAAGTACAATGGGGTGATCAAACAGCTAGATATCCCCGAGGTCATCAAGAAAAACGCCGAGTTGGTCAACGATATATGTCTCATGAAGTACGACCAGTCGGTGCCCATCGTGATAGACCACAACTTGCACCCGCCAAGCTACTGGAGCCAGTCGCAGCCCGAGCAGACCGCAACTGAAGCCAACAACCACTCTCTCAAGTTTCCGTATATCGAGTACCACTTGGACTACGTGTTGACGGAGGTGTTCAAGAACTCGTTCCGGGCGCAGATCGAAAACCACGTCGACCAGCCTGTCCACATAACGGTGCTGACGTCGTCGGACCCGTCGTACCTCGAGCTTCGTATCAGAGATAGGGGCAAGGGCATCAACTCCAAAACACTCCTGCATATCTTTGACTACTCCTTCTCAACCTTTGAGTCGGGAGAAGGCGAGAGCTACAAGACCCTCAATGTTCCACCGGGAATGGGTGGAAACGTGGTTGCCGGCATGGGCTACGGATTGCCGTTGCTGAAAAACTACGTGGAGATTTTCAACGATACTCTTCCGGATGGGACCGTGTCACAAACGAAGGGGCTGTTGTCAATACAGACCTACCACGGCTGGGGCACCGACATCTACATCAAGACTGTGGGCTACTAAATAAACCAAAAAGAAACCAAAAAAAACAAAAGAAACGAAAAGAAACAAACAACCAAAAGACAAACAACAGACAACCAAAACCACACGATCTACAGAATGGTTATGACTAAATAAATTATAATCAATATACATCAATACATAAAAGTTAATTCAGTTATTCGGTATGTCTTTTCGTAATCTGCTTCTGTTGGCTCTTATTCACTCACTTGTCTTATTCCAGTATAATTATTATAGCATTCTTTATCAATATCTAGTTATGTCAATTGATATTATCATGAGCCCCACAACCTCTTATCTTTTATCGAGTGCGAAATTTATCGAGCACGAAGCAACCATCAAAGCGCCCATGTATACTCCACCCACGTCGTTTCCCGGCATGGCGCGCCCTGCTGCAGGTATAGACACCCTGCCTGCAGATGCGTTTGACTTGGACGCCGAATTGAACTCGTTCCTCATCAACAGTGATCCGTCCGAGTGCAACCAGAACTTGTCGGTGTACATCAAGTTCATTATCGACAATGTCTACAACGTGGACGCCCAAGACAACGGACGCACATACCACTCACTCTCGATCCATGCACTAAAGTTGTTGAACCTGAACATGTTTGTCAAAAACTACCGTTTCTGTATAGGCAAGATGTTGGCCTTTCTCAGCGCACTCACCGCGACCGAACCGGCGCCGGCGCTGCCCGACGATGCTGTTACATACGAAAAGGAGTGCTTGAAAGAGTTCTTGTGTATCGTGCTACTTCTACTTCTCAAGATAAAAAACGAGCCTCCCTCCAAAAAAACCGCCGGCCTAGATATCATCGAGTATGGCCAGATCATCGAGGCCTTGCAGGAGTACGACTTTGTTATCACCATATCCAACTTCATTTCGTCAAACGTCATCAGCATAAACGACAAAGCGGACGGTTCCACCTCGTTTATCCTCCTAAAATTCAGCTGTGATATCTTGTTCGAATACTTGTACCATATCATCTTGCTAACCAACAAGGAATTCGACGACTTGACCAACCGCACCGACTTGATTCCCACGCTAATCAAGTACCTTTTGTCCAACGAAAACTTCAACCACTACGATATCCGCGACTCGTTCCACAACGAAGACAAGCTCGAAGACAAACTCATTGCCTACGAACAGTTCAAGCTCTTGTTGTTCATCAACGAGCAGTACTTGATGAAATCGTACTCGTGCCTGGTGCCCAACAAGGTTTTCCAAGGCTTGATGCTTCCGGATACCAGCAACTCGATGGACAACCATTCCAAAATCACCGGTTTCATCAATCTTATGATCTACCACTTGAACAGAGAAGACTCCCGCATCATCAAGATTCTTATCCTCAAGTTCCTCTACCTTGTGTTCACTACCTCTTACACCACCAAGCTCATCTACATCAATGATTTGCAGATCTTGGTGGAAATCTTTGTGCGTGAAATGAACGACTTGGACTACACCACCGAAAGTGAAAACGTCATTCTTCTTCTCGCATATCTCAAAGTGTTGCATCCACTTTTACGCTTCTCGCAAATGAGAGAAGTGGAAATGGGCCACCGCAAAAGAGAATTGGTGTATTTGTTGCAAAACATTGTGATTAATATGGTCGATTCGGAAACTCGCGATGAAGATCGCCAGTCCATTGCTAAATTGGCTACGAAATGTATAAATATCGACTGGCTCAACCCCAAAAAATCCAGCTCTCAAACCAAAAACCACTCTACAGATCTGATATCTCAGGAAGATCCATCTGATCTTGATGCCAACGTTTCTACTGACGAGATATCTCTCAACCGCGTTGCTTCAGTGAGAACCTCATCCCGAAGCGATTTCTATAATCACCGGTCAAACACTAGTCAGATTATTAAAAAGGCCGAACCTCCAGAATCGGACCAAAATGTGCTTGATATACCTCAGAATTATCTTGCCAATAAGGCGCTCCCCAAACTCCCCAACTCGCCGGTTCCTGTTCCGCGGAAGAAGTCGCAGTTTTACAAGGCTGACGACTCGTCCTCGTCTTCAGTAAACTCCAACTCGCTGTTGGTTCGTAAAGCATTGAAGAAAAAGGCCCCACCACCCCCAGAACCGTTTAATTCTCATAAAAATAGCGCTTCTCCACCTGCTCCTCCTCCTCCCAGAAGGAGGAAGTAAAAAAGTTGTTAGCACCCTACTCGGAAATATCCCAGCACTTTCTCCAACAAGAAAGTGAAAAAAGTTGTTTGATTTTACTTCATTGTATTCTATTAAAGAGGATTTGTGCTATAATATATAGAAGATATAAAGTACGGGCTACGCGATTTCGCTGGCTCAATAATTACATACTAATGTCCTCCTTAAAACTCAAAACGTCATCAAACCGCAACCCACTAATCTCGGTTCTTGTGTAAGAGTCCAAGTCCTTACCAATATTTTCGTCATTATCGTTATCAAATATATCGCTCGAAGCAACCAAGACAAGGCCTCTTGATCGTATGAGAGGCACTAGCTTAGGCACAAGGTTCAATAAATGAATAGATGTAATTAGTCCAATTAAATTGTTGCTGATTGTAAAATCGACTGCTTCTTTAATCGATCTGATAGTGGTTTCTTGGTGGTTATCGTTGGGCTTTGAAGTATTCTTCTTGCTAATTTCATCGAGTAATAATCCATTGGTGGTTCTGGATTCAAACTTCTTCTTCAGATTGTTGTAGGTGACACCATTCATAATTAAAAATACAGGGAAATTCGGTTGTTTCCAATTCAAAATCTTACAAATAAGTGAATTGGATGAAAGAAAGATGATGGAACGGCCATGGCTACCTACACTTGACCCCGAAACGGGCGATGCCGACGACGCTTTGGAGCTCCTGACATGGTTGAAAACATCATTCAACGTAAAGTCAATGAAATTGTTGACATTCAGCTGGATATTTCCCACAAATGGTAAGTTTTCCAACTCGTAGGTTGACGGAAATATCAATTCCAAGTTGAGATTGATATCCACACTCAAAACATCCAAAAGAATGTCTAAAGGCAAGAAGATAATCCTTAGCAACTTTTTGATGAGTCCAATATCCTTGTACGTCATTCTGGAAAGATCTTGGATAACTTTATTGTAATCAAAAAGATTATTTGTTATTGAACTCAATTGCTCTAATGAAAGATTAGGCAAGTAAAGATCAATGTCTTCGGTTATCGAAATAGACCAATGTGGACACACAATTGGAGTTCCATCGTTAAGCAAACAGATCTTGATACGAAGGTATTCTCCAGATAAAGATGTGGCTGTGACTACTGAAGACGGCGTATCAGTCGAAACGCTAGCACCATTGCCATTGCCATTTGCATTACCATTGATGTTCGTAGGAGACAAGAAGTTATTAGGACTCAAACCTCCCGCGGCATTTAATTTCAAAGTTTGCCTGTTTTTGACAAAGCAAGTGGACGATTTCCAGTACGTATCGAACTTTGAAGTTTCAAGCAAGTTTCCCGAGAAGGGGAATATAATCTGGTAGTTGAATTTAAGCTCACCGATATTTTTCAACCGCAAATCAAATAATGGGATTTGAATTGAGTTGATTTCAGGTGACGAGGCGTCGATATGAGAAAACGATAATGCTGTGGTTTTAGCAATTAATCTTGTTCCAAATTTTGGGAATATTTCAAAGTCGATTCTGAACTCGTGAAGCGAATCGATATCTGTTTGAAACACGCAGTTGTGGAACGAGTTTGTATCGTTTGATAATGGAAGAAGAATGTTTCTCGGTACAATATCGGAAATGTTGGATGTAAGAGTCAATCTTCCAGGTTTCAAATCGGTTATTACTGAATCGAACAAAGTGATAAAGTTGGAATCGTTGGGGAAAATCAATTCAATCAATACCTTTTGTTCCAAAAAGTTGTGGCCGTATCTCCTTAATGGTAGAATTGGAGGAGGCAATTGAAGATCAGGAATATTATCAACGTTACTTTCTTTATTAATTCTTCCACTATCCTCTGAATCATCATCCAATATAGGGAATGACGTCTGGAATGAAGGATTAGACACAGCCTTTGGTGTCGTCTTTTCACTACCATCAAGACTATTGCTCTTTGTTAAAATACTATTGGAATATTTCAAAAGTTCATTCAACACTTCAATATGGCCTTCAAGCACACAATAGTACAACACATTATATCCGTCCTGGTCCACTACATCGACCTTTGCACCATGCTTGAACAATTCCTGAGTTGTTTTGACGTGTCCTTCCAATGAAGAGTAGAACAAAGGAGTCCATTTGTTGAGCCCATCGGTTTTATTTATATCAGCACCATATTGGATAAGCAACTTGATGAGCTTGAAATGGCCAGATCTAGATACAACGTGCATCGGAAATAACCCTTCGACATCTTGTTGGTTGGTGAGTTTATTGGCTTTGTTATTGGACAAAAGATACTCTACCGTATTGTAGTCACCGAATTTACAGGCGTAGTTGATGGGCAAGTACTGAAGTTTGCCTTCTTCACCTTCTGGGAAGCAGTCACTTCCAGCCTTCACAAGTTCAGTTATCACTTCAAAATTACCATATTTGATAGCAAGTAGAAGCGGAGACATCGATTCGTTGTCGAGATCATCGATGTGGGATTTGGGAAATGAAGGTAAAATCAACTCAAGCAAGTCCAAACGATTATTCTGGGACGCATAGTGAAGTCCACTTCTTCCGTTAAAGTCCTTACTTATCAACAATTCGGTGGTTGACTGTGGAGGCAAGTTTTTCATGATGTACTTAATGAGAAACGATCTTGAATGGACTATTGAATCAGACGAATTGACCACCTTTACACCATTGTTGATAATAACATGGTTCTCTGTAGGGGCAGATGGGATAGAACAACATTCATGTATGGCATTTCTGTTATTGTGGAAATCGTCATTGACAAATGTGAAATCGATTTGGTTATCAATTAGCTTTAAAAAGAGCTCGAGAAACGAGTCGGAGATTTTGAGATTTGAAATCGAAAGCAAAAATATTTTCGAGAGCTTATTGATGCAAATCGAGTCAAACTTTGAAATTGACTGGCTTGGGGTGTTTTTGGCCACTTTATCGATCCACCGAGACAATAACGAGGTGTCGGTATCCTTAGTTGTAGCAATATTGACAAACGACGTATAGAGCTCGTCAATTTCGTTATTATTGATATTAAACATCGAACTACGACGTGTAGAAACATCATAATCTTCTTTTTCTCCTTTTTCTTTTTCTCCCTTTTCTTTTTCTCCTTTCTCTGGTAATTGTGGGGGTGGGGTCTTACTTGAAGGTACGTAGCCTAGAGAAGAAAAGTCACCGTCCAAAATGGACTCCAAATCAAAAAGATTCTGAGTGACAGTATCACTCACTTCATTGATCTCATTCTTGTGGAATACAGGCTGTACGCTTACAGCGGTCAGAATAAACAATTCTTTGGTATGAGACTTGGACCGTTTATCCCATTTCTTGACCACTTTCGAAAACCCTGTCTCATTTAGCTCGATGAACTGTTGTAATCTTATAAGATCCTGGTGGATTTTCTTGAAGTTTTGGTACAAATTGAGGTATGATATGGAGTTTCGGAAGTTTGAAGGCAGTTGTTGGCCAGTTTGAGGCTGACTGGCCTGGTCATAACTTAAAAGTTCGTTCTTTTTCATGATCAAAAGATCAAGATTGACCGCCAAATTGGCTTGTTTCTCCAAGTAGAAAGAGTTGACTTTCTCGAGCTCTCGCTCAACACGAAAGAAAAAGGACGCTTTGTTTTCTTTGAGTCGCTGCTGGATATCTATTTGCACATTCGAACCTGTTAAATCATCGGTGGGGATGGCGAGTTGTTTGATCAACTTCTTGAGTGATTTGTAGTCAATGAAATGGCCTGAGTATTCGGGTAATTGAAGTTGCCTGGAAGCAAGATACTTCCCAAACTTCATTCTCGACTAGTGAGCTATAGAAAGTAGTGGGTATGGTGTTCTTTAGTAGTATTTGGTGTGATGGTAAGTAACTGGGGCTTTGTCGGAATTATTTGCAATTTGATAGCACGTGGAGGGACAATAGCCAGGGCACGCGAGAGCAGCGTGGGCGTAATGCGGAAAGAGTTAACTAAAAGAGCGTAACTAGAAGAGTATAAATGGACGATCGTGGGTGAACGAGCGATAGCGACAGAAGTTAAATCGGAAGAAGTTTGGGAAGTGATCATAAAATTAGTTGATGGCAGAAGAAGTGTTTAATTAACTTTCTCGCTATCGCTCGCTCAGTGATATCGCTCGTTCAGTCAATACTGCATAGTGAACATAATAGATGCTGCAAAAAATATAACTACTTTTATTGGCGATGACATAGCTCTCACTCATTCGTACTGTCGTGTACCAAAGTAGCCTTAAATCATTGAAACGGTTCAAAATCATGATTTTTTGTAAATTATACTCTGTGGAAACGTCAAATACTCTGAATCTCGCTAATGTAGTAATAATTTACCGAGGCAGAACGTTTTTGAGCACGCGTAATGAGATCTACCGGAATCTGTCAACCTCGCAGTATTTTACCAAAACTGCAATCTGAACTCCACATGGCATTCTGCTGAAAAGACTCTGTTACTAATAGTTGAATGGGCAACAGCGAGAGAAGTTGACCTTCTCTACCTATTTCCTCTTGACACTTCTGCTCGTTATAAATTAACTTCTCTCGTTAGTTGGTCTGATCTTACAGTACTGTACTTGGTGCTAAGGCTGCCAGCCCAATGTGCTGCCACCTTCGCACAACACTGCCTCTGCAAAATTTATTGCACTGGTCGCAAAGGGCACTGAAGCAGCAAATCGAGGCGATTATGACCAGTCCATTTTATCTCAAGCAGTAACATGCTACCTCACAGTTTTCTACTGAAAGTCTATCTGTCACTTTACTTAGTATACAAGAGTTTCTATATCAACGTCCTATTTTACACTGAAAGTGGATCTGTGGAAATTCTACTCATAACCCGAGAGCGCAGTTTGTTATTCTAGTTTATTTCTACTGAGTGCTAAATTTTGGCAGCATTTTGGCAGCATTTTAATATTTCCCAACATTCGTGCGACATCTACAGAACAGCAAATGTGTAGGTTGTCCTACAAAAGCTTGACAGCTTATCTATATTGTTCTACAACAGCTTGGTAGCTCACATGTATACATTGTTTTGAAACAGCTTGGTAGCTGATGTTCTACAATTGGTATTGTGCTAGGATGTTTATATTTATTAAACTATACTTAAGCTTTCTTGGCACCATCAAAGTGTTCCTTGAACTTATCGGCGTTTTCCTTGTTTCCGAATCTGATAGCCAAAGTTTGAGCTTCTGGCTCACCTTCAGAAATATCAGCAGTCACAGTGTAGACCCATGATCTGTCGGATCCAATATTAGGCTTTAATTCGTAGGTTGGAGAAATCAAGTGGTTGGCACAGATCTTCAAGGTTTTGTCTCTTCTCATCAAGATTCTGGTCTTACCGTTTTGTTTGTGTTTAAGGAACTTGACATCACCAGTTCCTCTTTCCTTCCATTCCTTGGTATCACCATGGAATCTGAATAATTTGGCACGGACCTTGTATAATACTTCTTCTTCTTCTTCGTTGGTTTTGACATCGACCTTTTCTAATTGGACCAAAGGTTCGAAATGCACATCGGCTTCTTCTTCGTCAGCCACATCTTCGCCATCGGCCTTCTCCTTGGATTCTTCCTTGGATTCTTCCTTAGATTCTTCGTCTTTGGACTCTTTCTTTTCTTTTTTGGCTCCGAACATGGCGAACACGTCGGTGGTTGGAACCTTAGGAGCGTCACCGCTAACTTCAGTCTTTGGTTTAGTATCTTCACTTGACATTGCTGATATGGTTTAAAATACTGTGTCAGTTTTTTTCTGGTTTTGACGGTGGATCGACGAGAAAAATTCTAGACTTCCTAATTCGGAAGTCTATGCGTAACTGAACGAACTGAGCGAGCAGTAGAGAAAAGTTGTACTATATGAAGGTAATGCTAGGGTACAAGCAAAGCATAAAAAACGTATCGTTCTATATGCTTACAGTATCGGAAAATTGTGTATAGGAAGGTATAGGTTTAATAGATGAATTTATATAAAGAATCTATATACATGGGTGCTTTTTTTATTTGTTACGGGTCAAGATGGAGTTTGTCAACAACTCCAATGCACTTCTGGCGTCAGAAGGTGGCAACACCTTCAAGTTTTCAAGTGCCTTCAAACAGTACTCAGTGGCCATCGCACGGGTCTTGGCAACACCGTCGTACTCCTTCACAGCATTACGCGCAATTTCGATATCTTCTGGCTGACTGAATTTTCTCGCAATCAACTCTCCGAGCTCGGGACGTTCTCTCCATGCGAACAATATAGGAGAGGTGGCCAAGCCTAGCTTGAGATCAGCCTGACTGGGTTTACCGATGATGTCGTGGTTTGAGGTATAATCCAACATGTCGTCCACAATTTGGAAACACAAACCCAAGTTTCTGCCGAATTCATAGCAGTTCTGCACAATGTGGTCGTTGGAACCGCTCAATACTGCCGAGGCTCTGGCCAGCTTCGACATCAACGAGGCGGTTTTCAAGTACGTTTTGTGTAAGTAGTACTCGAAGGCAGCGTCCACGTTGACCTGGTGGTCGACTTCTTGCGGTGGACTGACCGAGTATTGATGTGACTTTGTAGGTACTTTTCCCGTAGGTTCGGGTATGGTTTTGGCGTCACCGTCGTTGTTGACCACGTTTGAGCTTTCGTTGCTCACAACGGTATTTTTCAACTGCATAAACTCACCTTCCACCAAGTTTGCGATGGTGGTGGACAACAATTCAATGACTTCTGGGTTACGGAGTCTGGCGATCGCCACCGATGCTCTGCCCAACAAAAAGTCTCCTGCCAATACCGCCATTTTATTGGTGAATGCAATGTTGCCACTAGGGCGTCCTCTGCGTGAATCTGACAAGTCAATGACGTCGTCGTGAAGCAACGAAGCAGTGTGGATCATCTCCACAATCTCCGCCAAACGACGCTGTTTAGGCAAAATCCCATTGGCACTGTCAAACTGTGGAAGCTTGTCCATTGGCTTGGACAATGGGTCCAAAATAACCTTGGGGTTGATGCCGTGTAAAATGGCCAATGGACTGATCAGATCATCCACGGTTTTACCTGCTACTGATGTAGTGGATGGTGTACCTTGATAGTGTGTTTGTTCAGTAACATCCTGGTCGTCGATTTTTATTCTTGTTCTTTCGCTTTCGGGAATTTTCAGCAACGCTTTGGATAATAATAATACAATAAGGGGACGGACGTTTTTGCCCTCGGCTTCAAAATAATAAGACGAAACTCGGTTCAATGTAGGATGGCCCGATCCAATGAGACTGGCTATGGACTTGGCAAGATTGGACATCTCATGACTTACTATGGAGAATGGGTCGCTGAACTTGTCATTTTGAGGCTGAACCAATTTCTCGGCGGTTTCAACCGCGGTCTTGAAACTGCTGACCTTGCAGCTATGCGAACTGACTAGGTCCCTGTGTCCGGTCCTAATCTTGAGGAGTCTGCTCCTAGCTATCCCTCTCATCCTACTCTATAAAAGGTATAGTTGTCAATGTCAAGTTTTTTATTTAGAAATGTGCGCACACGACGGCGACACAAAGGTCTGGAACAGCAAGTGATGAACAGATCTGGCTACCGATAGGTAGACAAATCTGCGCCTGCTGGGAGGGCATAGGTGTGTGGTATGGCGTGTTGACACTATGCAACACTCGAGTACTGCGTCAGCACCGTGCAATATATACTGTGCTAAATACTCTACTGCATTTATGTGATCTCTGGTACTATAGATGGTATTCTGCCACGACTGTCTTTATACTACTTTGGTCTTTTTACTGTGACTCTCTATGTAGCTGGTTCCAATGATACACCGGTATCTCTACTACGATGGCTATTCTTCAGTCTTTCGCCGTTTATCACTGAATCACTCAGATGCAAATTATTTTTCAGTGACAATTTATTTTAAATCTGGGTATTTTTTCAAAAATTATACTGTTTCAATGTATACAATATGAAGCCTAAAGATGGGTATAAAGCCCAAAAATAAAGTTTTGTTAACATTGTACAATGTCGTCTTTTCATTACATTTTTCTGATTTATATCTTATTACAGCACTTCAATAAAAAATTAAATTATACGAATTATATAGTCTATGCTTGACATGGCTTAAATTCTCTGTTCATTGAGTGAATAATGTACGAATCTAAATTAATTTATTATGTTTGCTAATTATGTTGATTTATGCATATATCCACATTGGTTTCTGCTCTATTTTGCACTTGAGTTGGTTCTGCTTCATCTCAGCTCTCCTGAGACTTTCTTCGCACTCTCGAGGCCTGACTACTTTTTGAGACTCTTTATGTATACTTCGGGTGGTGTCACTGTTCCCAAACACCTCAATCCATGGAGATCCAAATAGGTTAGTCCAAGCATGTAACTGGCGTTGACCCATCCAAATCCTTCAGTCACCACACCCTTGAAGTCCAAGCCTTGGTTACCGTATTCTGCATCGACCTTGTGCGAAACAGCTCCCTTGGTGACATTGTACTTCTCCACCACAACTCCATTGTAGTCTACGAACTGCTTGATCATCATGTATAACCAACGGTACGCCAAACGGGTCGACACATCTCTGTAGTTGTAGTTTTCAAGTCCTATCCACACCAACATCTGGTGGGGCGCCCACCCAAATGGATAGTCCCATTGACGTGACGGACGCGACAAGTTGACTTCGCCTCTAGACTCAAGTGTTCCGCTAACCAAACCACCGTATTCTTCAAGTTTGGCAATTGAATTGGTTACAAGCTTGTGTGCCTGCTCGGGAGTAGCCACCTTGGCCCACAACGGCCAGAAAGCCGTGGCAGACTCGTAGCTGGTCTGTTTGTGGGTCTTGGTGTTGTAATCGTAGTACATCGAATCCTGCTCGTTCCAAAGGTACTTGGTCATAGCCTGCTGACGTTTGTTAGCCCGAGCCGTCCATTCATCGGCCCTGTGACTAACACCACCCGTGGTGAATTCACCGCCAAAATAATCGGTGATAATTTGGGCAATGTCGATCTCGTACTTGTACAATAACGAATTCAAGTCGACGGTGGCCAAATACGCACACTTTCCTTCTAATCGGTAACTGGTGTCGTGTCCGGATTCTCTCACCGCTCTGTCATGCAAAAAATACTCGTCCAACTCTGGCTCTTTGATTTCCTTGCTGTTGTACTTTTGAATAAACAGTTCTTGCGACAAGTTATGCTTTTCGAGGTACGGACCCAATATGCTTTCAAAGTGGGTGGATTCGGTTTCGGGCGGAATTCCATCACCTTCCGGATGGTAGCACGACAATTGCGTTGCAGGGTCGAGTCTGGGAGCTGCACACCAAATGGTCAAGTACTCTTTGATAGCAGCCTCGGTAGCTCTGCGCAAGAAATCGAGCGTTTCATCCTTCTTCTCAGGAAAGATCTCGTTGGTCTTGTCAAATACGCGCAACGTCATATCTGTCAAAAACGGCGGTTGCGATCTTCCCAAGTAATACGATCTGTTTGCGTTCAAGATCTTGCCGTAATGATCGATTTCATAAAGAAAGTTTTCCGTCATGCCTCTCGCCAATCTCAAGTGCTGGTGATTGGCCGTTTTGGTCACATCACTGAGTAGGCCTAGCGTTTCCATATACGAATCCCATCCATATAGCTCGTTGAACCGGCCACCAGGAACCACATACGGCTCGTGGATCAACGACCCCGCGTTATTGGGATCGGGTCTTGCGCTTAATGCCAACAACCCTGGTCTTTTGTTGATAGACTTGATGTACTCTGCATCGATCTTTTGTGGTAAATACTCCACCAGTAGCGAGATGTTGGGATTGGCGGTTTTGATCGAATTGAAGTAGTCGTACTGGTCTTTCCTATTATAGGGAATATAGATCCGGTGACTCTCAGTACTGTGCACATTACCATGCTCGTCACTGGTTTCCTCTACAAACTTGGTATCGCGAGCCATTTCCACGATATTGTCTTTGGATATCTCACGCGTCAAGTTGTTCCAGAACTTTTCGGCGATAAGTCGTTTGAGTCGCTCCACTGGGTTTTCGTTGAGTCGCGCTTCGTCCAAACAGATCTGTTTCATGCCAAAACTTTTGGCGATGGTGAGTTCCTGAAGTAAATTACTCAACATATAAGTACCTCTGACCGGCTCTTTGCGGTACCCGTCAGAGTTGACGGTGCCTAGCATGAGCATTTTAGGCCCCGAGTCGTCAGTGGTGATCTGAAAGTTGTTATCTGTATCTTCATTTTCAAGCAATTCCTTGAGCGTGTAATCTATATCGTTGATAAGAAACTTTTTGGGCCGGATAATTGAATCATCCATCGAGGATCTCCGCGTGCCTAGTGGGGTACTGGATAAACTGTCATCGTAGACAGGAATAATTGAAGGTCTTCTTGTTTGTTTCAAGGCTTTTAACGATTCCGCGATAATATCAGATTCAGTCTTGTCCGGTTCTTGTCGTTCCGGCGACAATCTTTCAAAGTCTTTGAAGGTACGGGTGTTTTCCACTGCCGACAAAGCTCTTCCGTGTTTCTTTACATGCAGCTTGGGAGCATCTTTATCATGAATGTGTGTGAATGGATCTGTCATACTGAAAAGATGACGGCTGCAATTTTCCCGACGATCGCGCTTTATACTTTTGGGTCGTGAATTGCAGAGCAAGGACAATAATAGAAAGAGGATAAAAGAAGGCTCAAGAATATTAAGTAATAAAAGTGTTAAAAAAGAGAAAACGCAACACTAGTACATTTATGGGCCGACTGGTGCTCTACGACGAACAGAGAATTGGCCCGTAGGAGTAAGCCCCTGGCTGTGGCCAGCTATGACCAACTTACCCTGGGTCCGCGCGAATCTTGTTCAGTTGCTACTGGGCTGTGCACGTGACACAGATCGCTCCTCGGCTGGCTTCACTGACCCCAGTACTTTTCACAATACCCTCTTAGTCATCGGGTAGACCGAGACTAGTACACCCTTTGCAAACCTGTCTTTTCTATCTCTTCGCCATAAACACTACAATTCCACTCTATCGCCACTTCTCCACACTTCACACACTTCCGTACTCAATTCTCATTTTTTAGCACCCATTACATTTTCCACTCCCTCTATTCGTTCAATACCCATTTACAGCAATTCCCACAGTAATTCCTCTTTTCACTATCCCTCACTACTTTCCACAGTAAAACATTTTACGACGGTGCTCTATCATCTGCAGATAAATACTCATATTACTGAACCGGCTCAGTAGAGTGCTAGTAACTACTAGCTTAAGCCCGCGCGAATATTCCACGTTGGTTGCTACATAGACATGTCTCCACGTGACAAGACCCCTCCTCGGCTGGCCTCACCACTCTAATCCCCGGTGTGTTTGATTAATTCACGCGCTCAATTGATTCAATTGATCCAGTTTCAGTTGATTGCTTGTCTATGCCATGACATGACATCATCCGAGCTGTTCTCCCCGGCAGCCAGTGTATAATTGTGTAATTGATGTGTTGGTGTGGCCCGGAACCCGGATCTTCTCGGACAGCGCCATCCTGTCGCCCGGACGAGTGGGTGTCACCTGACCACACCTCCCCACCCGTTACCCCATATATTCTCGCGGGGCACTCTATAAATACCCACGATCCCCTCGAAAGTTCCACTCGAATTGAAATATAGCCACATTTAGATTTCTTCAGATTTCTCATCTTCGGTTTACAAATAAATAAATAAATAAATTACAATGGTCAAAGTTACAGTTGCAGGTGCTGCCGGTGGTATCGGTCAACCATTATCGTTATTGTTGAAAATCAACCCAAACATCGACGACTTGTCTCTTTTCGATGTTGTCAACGTTCCAGGTGTGGGAGCTGACTTGTCACACATAAATTCTGACTCCAAGACCACCACCCACTTGCCATCATCAAGAGAAGACAAAACCGCCTTGGGTGAAGCCCTTAAGGGTACTGACTTGGTCATCATCCCAGCTGGTGTTCCAAGAAAGCCAGGTATGACCAGAGACGATTTGTTCAACATCAATGCCTCAATCATCAAAGGACTTGCCGAAGGTATCGCTGAACACGCTCCAAAGGCCTTCGTTCTTGTTATCTCCAACCCTGTCAACTCCACTGTTCCAATTGTTGCTGAAACCTTGAAGGCCAAGGGTGTCTACGATGCCAGAAAATTGTTCGGTGTTACCACCTTGGACATTGTCAGAGCCAACACCTTCATTGCTCAAGCCAGCAACACTAAGGCCTCTCAATTCAACATCAACGTTGTTGGTGGTCACTCTGGTGAAACCATTGTTCCATTATACTCTTTGGGTAACTCCAAGCAATACTTTGACAAGTTGTCTGCTGACGAAAAGGCTCAATTGATCCACAGAGTCCAATTCGGAGGTGACGAAGTTGTCAAGGCTAAGGACGGTGCTGGTTCTGCCACCTTATCCATGGCTTACGCTGGTTACAGATTGGCTGAATCTATCTTGAAGGCCATCACTTCTTCTGAAGACATTGTCGAATGTACTTTCTTGGACTTGAGCTCCGACATTAAGGGTGCTGCTGAAGCCAAGAAGTTGGTCAAGGGCTTGGACTTCTTCTCCTTACCTGTTAAGTTGGGTAAGGCCGGTATTGAAGAAGTCAAGTACGATGTTCTTAACCAAGTTAGTGATGATGAAAAGAAGTTGTTGGAAGTTGCTATTGAACAATTGTCCAAGAACATTGAAAAGGGTGTCTCTTTTGCTAAGGCTTAATTGAACGAGCGAGAGCGAGAGAAGTTAGCTACATTAGATAACAAAAAAAATAAATGAACGATCACTGAACCAGAGTAGAATATACAACTGAAATATCAAGAGAAGTTAGTAAGATACGTTATAGCCCGTTCGATAAGCGAGAGTGAACAATTGATAAAATACATAATCAGCATATAAATCATTATTTCAAATTAAACATTGACACAGTCATAGTGCTTTTAGAGCTGCCTTATTATATATCGTAAATACGAGACATAGCGGGGTAGCTGTCTGCCGGATCTCGCAAAATTGAGCACTATGAAGGAGCGAGGAGGTGGGAAAAATGTACTGGAAATAGTGAGTGGAATGATACTGAGAAATAGCGGGGAAGTCTTATCAGCAGTGTAGTATGATACGTATAGTAAGTGTAGTTACATCTCGCCACCCCACGCTATTTATGAATAATACTTAGTGAAATAGACGAGCGATAGCGAGAGAAGGTAGCGAAAGGTTAGTGAGAAGTTAGTGAGAAGTTAGAGAGAAGGTAGTGAGAAGGTAGTGAGAAGGTAGTGAGAAGGTAGTGAGAAGGTAGTGAGAAGTTAGCGAGGAGTTAGTGAGAAGTTCGTGAGGTTGAGTAGAAGTTAGAAGGTGAGTTACTAATACTATACTCAGATTTATTCTTAATTTCCCTTTTCATTATCCGTAGTCTATATTTCTCGGTTTTACCTGTAAAAACGTTCCTCGTATTCTTCAATTATTATCTTCTCTCGCTATTGCCCGCAAATCCGCTTACTCAGTAACGCTTAGTTGCACAGGGCGAGCGTTCTCTCACAATCTTTTCGCTCACTTTCTTTGCACGTGACTCCACATCCCTGGTGGCGTGCGTTGCACGTTTTAAAAAAAAACGCTAATTTTCTAACAATCAACACTCCAAAACTGGACTTCAAGTGGTACTATACCTCCAGACTATTCATCCAGACGGTTAAACTATTGTTTGGACACTTCTCTAATTGATTGATTTGCCAAAACAGCCGGTACAATAGTGCCCCATCAAACATGGAAGACATTCTTAACTTCTCGAAAGAGCTCAACATTGAATTGTTTGACCAGGTTGTTGATAAGTTCTACAAAGGTTCTGGTGCTGAACAACAGAGTGCTCAGTCCATACTTAATGAATTTCAAGAACATCCTGAATCGTGGAAAAGATCCGATCAGATCCTTTCAAACTCAAACAATTCCCAATCAAAATATATCGCCCTCTCATGTTTGAATAAACTCATTCAATATCGTTGGAAAACCATCCCCGAACAAGAAAGAATTGGAATTAGAAACTTTATTGTCAACATGATTATATCATTATGTGACAATGAGGAAGTTTTCGAAAAGCAGAAGGCCTTGATAAATAAGATAGATTTGACTTTAGTATCGGTTTTGAAACAAGAGTGGCCTCACAATTGGCCTCAATTCATTCCTGAAATCGTTGTAGCTTCAAGATCTTCATTCAATGTGTGTGAAAACAATATGATTATCCTTAAATTGTTGAGTGAAGAAGTGTTTGATTACTCGCAAGACCAATTGACGCAAAGAAAAGCTCAAAATTTGAAAACAAGTATGAAGGCCGAATTCGAAGAGATTTTCAAGTTGTGTTACGAAGTATTGGACAAAACCACAAAGCCTTCTTTAATCATAGCAACTTTGAATGCCTTATACAAGTACATTCCATGGATTCCCTCTTCGTATATATTCCAAACAAACTTGTTGGACTTGTTATCCACCAAGTTTTTGGTCCCTGCAGACACCAGAGCCATTTCGTTAAAATGTCTTACAGAAGTGTCTTCTTTATCGTCGCCAGAAAACGAAATCAAATTCTTGGAAATGTTCAAAAACACCATGGACCAGATTTACCTCATTATTCCTATTTCAACCAACTTGAGAACTTCGTACCAGGTTGCTAACTCGAACGACCAATCATTTTTACAAGATCTTGCCATGTTTTTATGTGCCTTCTTGTTGAATCATTTGACTCCGTTGGAACAAAATGAGCAGTTATTGGAGCTTTTATTGAACTCCTTGTATTACTTATTGGAATTGTCAAGAATTGAAGAGCGTGAATTATTCAAAACTACGTTGGATTTCTGGAGTACTTTTGTCCACGGCTTGTTCTTGGAAATCCAGAACTTGCCTCAAAACGAATTAAATCCATTATTGCAATTAACTCACGGTAATGCTATTAGATCCAACTCTGGAGGTGCTCCAAACCCTGCTCTTTTAGCAGAATTTCCCTTAAGACAACACAAATATGCAAAGATCTTATCTAAATTGAGATTGGTCATCATTGAAAACATGGTCAGACCTGAAGAAGTGTTGATTGTAGAAAACGACGAAGGTGAAATTGTCAGAGAGTTTGTCAAAGAGAGTGACACTATTCAATTGTACAAGTCTATGAGAGAAGTACTTGTCTACTTGACCCATTTAAATGTTAATGACACTGAACAGATCATGAGTGAGAAATTGGCTAAACAAATAGACGAAAGTGAATGGTCATGGCAAAATATAAATACACTCTGTTGGGCTATCGGTTCGATTTCAGGTACCATGAATGAAAGTTTGGAAAAGAAGTTTTTGGTGGCTGTAATTAAGGATCTTCTTTCATTGACTGAAATGAAGAGAGGCAAAGACAACAAGGCCGTGGTCGCTTCTAACATCATGTACATTGTTGGACAATATCCTCGATTCCTCAAAGCACACTGGAGATTCCTCAAGACTGTGGTCAACAAACTTTTCGAATTTATGCATGAAACACACGAAGGTGTTCAAGATATGGCATGTGATACCTTTATAAAGATCACCAACAAGTGTAAGAAACATTTTGCTGTCATCCAACAACAGGAAAGAGAGCCTTTTATTTTAGAAATCATTGGCAACATCCAGTCGATCACCGAAGACTTGCAACCTCAACAGGTTCATACATTTTATGAAGCCTGTGGTATCATTTTGAGCGCTCAAACTCAAAAGGATGCTAGAGATAAGTTATTGAGCGAATTAATGGCTCTACCAAACATGGCATGGAGTACCATCATTCAAACTGCTGGACAAGATCCTCAGTTGCTAACCAACACTGAAAGTGTCAAGATTATTGCCAACATTATCAAGACAAATGTAGCTGTTTGTAAGGCGTTGGGTCCTGGATTTTACTCCCAATTGGGTCTTATGTATGTGGACATGTTGTCGTTATACAAGGCTGTTTCTACCATGATTTCCGATTCAGTTGAAAAAGATGGTATCATTGCTACAAAGACTCCTAAAGTAAGAGGTTTAAGAACTATCAAAAAGGAGATCTTGAAGATGATTGAAACCTATATTAACCAAGCTGATAACGTCGAGGAAATTGTCAGAGATTTGGCCCAGCCTTTATTCGCAGCCGTCTTGGAAGATTACAGTACAAACGTGCCTGATGCCAGAGACGCCGAAGTCTTGAACTGTATGACTGCATTAATTGCCAAAGCAGGCCATTTGATACCGGAAGGAGTCGTTTTGATCTTACAAAATGTATTTGAATGTACTCTCGATATGATTAAAGACGATTTTGTTGAATATCCTGAACACAGAGTTGAATTCTACAAATTATTGAAAGAAATCAACTCCAAATCATTCCAGGCTTTGTTGCAATTATCGGGCGATGCATTCCAATCACTCATCAATGCAGCACTCTGGGCTTTCAAACATAATAATCGTGATGTTGAAGACAACGGTTTGATCTTGACCATTGATTTAATAGAAAATGTGGAAAAGTTGGGTGACACTCCTTTCACGAAAGCTTTCTATGAAAACTTTTACTTTCAGATTTTATCTGATACATTTTATGTTTTCACTCAACCAGATCATAAAGCAGGTTTCAGGTATCAGGCTCAATTGTTGGCCCATTTGATTCATTTAATTGAAGACCTGGTGATCAAATATCCGTTGTACACTTCTGAACAAGCACCACAGGGAACTTCTAACTCCGATTACTTGAAACAATACTTGGCCCAATTATTATTATCGGCCTTTGATAATTTACAAGAAGATCAATTGATCAACTTCCTCAATGTCTTAACCACAATCTACAATGACTTACATAAATTCAAAGCAACCTTGAGAGATTTCTTGGTCCAATTAAAAGAATTTGGTGGTGATCCAGTTGATTACTTATTTGCTGAGGATAAGGAAGCAGAAAATGAAAAGAAGGAAAAGATTCAAAGAGAGAAAGACTTGCAAGTTGGTGGTTTAATCAAACCTGCCGACATGGATGATTAAATCTCTTGAACTTCCATTTCAATCTTGTATATTATTAGTGTTATGAGTACAAATAGCCTTGAATTTTATATTTTTCCCACAATTAGATAAAAATCCATAATATAAATTTGATAAATACCTATAAGTTAGTTTATGCTCTTTTCCGAAATTCTTCTGATGATATTAAATTCACGAAAAATTCAGCACCGTACCTACTTCAACAAAGCCTATAGTCCCTATCTTTGATTAAATACAGACTTTGAGAAGTCTCTTGTTCTATCTGTTGTATGTTTCGTTTAATATGACTTAAAGTGGTAAATATTTAAAACTAAACTAACTTCTAGCTGTAGGAAGAGCGGAAACAGGTAGAGATAATGAAAATAAAAAATAGCGAGAAAATCAATTAAGGGTGGAAAGAATTCAAATCAAATATGGAAATTTTTAGGAAATAGCCCCATAGTAAGATAAAGCCCTCGGAGCTTACGAATAATTGAAATAGTTCAGGGTGTTTGTCGAGAGTATCACCTACCCATCACAAAATCATTCTCGAATATACGTGTAGAGTGCGCACATGCCCTAAATAGGCAGTCTAGATGTTGGACTTACCCGGACAACCTTTACTATAAAAGGTGGCAACGATCGCCCGCTCCGCACCGTTCTTTCTCCTCATCGCCAGAAGATCAATTTCTATCGAACATGGTTCTTGCCTTTTACCAGAACCATCCGGGAATTGTCTTTGCTAATGGTGTATCACTATTTTTTGGAACCCATTTTTAAGTTAAATTAAATTTTAATTAACTTTTGAAATTTTATTTCCAATTGAAATTTTTGAGGCCAAGAATTTGAAGTGGAAGTTTTATTGCAACTGTTGAGATGTATTTGTTTATGACTTTTCTTCTTGTATTTCTAACTTGCTATGTATTTAAGGTTAATGACTGTGCTCTAATATTAAGAGCTCCATGTTCTACGCTCGTTTTATGTTTAATCTTATGTTTGTTCTATGTCCCTTTCTTTTTACGTCTCTATCTTGTTATGTCTTATTGTTTATATTTATTTGATTATATACATGGCTAAATAGCGTTTTCTTGATTGATTTTGTTAATGGACTTACCGTACAACTTTCTGGAATCCATAATCTTGACGAAACTCTTGTTTGGACCTGGAATTTGTCCCTTGATCACCAAGATACCAGACTCGGCATCGGCATGCAATACTTCACAGTTGGACATGGTGCAGTTTCTGCCACCCATTCTACCGGCCATCTTTTTTCCTGGAAGAACTCTACCTGGGTCTTGGTTACCACCCATACCACCAGCAGATCTGTGGGCTTTGGAAACACCATGCGAGGCATTCAAACCTCCGAATCCGTGTCTTTTCATTACACCAGCAAATCCTTTACCTTTGGTTACACCCTTGACGTCAACTAACTGCCCTGGAGCAAAGTAGTCTGCCTTCAATTCGGTTCCAACTGGAATCAAACCGCTCTCATCTCTTATTCTGAATTCTCCGATATTTTGTTTAGGAGAAACACCAGCTTTCTGGAATTTAACCAAGTTCTTGTCACTGATATTCTTGAGTTTATCGATTTGTCCCAACAAAACTGAAGTGTAGCCATGGGTTTCAACGGTTTTATGTTGGATAACTTCACATGAGTCGATTTCTACTACGGTGGCAGCAAATTGTTGACCCTCTTCAGTGAACCAAGAGATCATACCTCTCTTGATTCCAAGTAATCCTGGCCTACCTAATAAACTTTTTCTCAAGTTGGATAATTCCAACGAATGGTTGATATTCTTCACCTGAGTCCTTACTGAAGGAATGGCATGTATGGATGTGATTTGGGCGATTCCTCTAGAAAATTGCACGGGCGCATGGCTCAACACAGCCTTCCCGTGGTTTATCGAAGACCATATAAGGCTCATGGTAGTCTGTCCCGTTGTCTCGTAAAGATTAGTTTCAACTGGCTTGATCAATTTTTCATTAATTTTTCGTCCTGGTGAGATTCGCGAAAAAGTGCAATTTTTTTTTACAGTTTATTCCATGCTTTCCATTAAAGTAACTATATACAACAAGCAATGTAAAAGTACCATAACTACTTGATCTTCTTTTCTTTCAATTTGATGGTTTCGTCATCTACAAAAATACCTTTACCCTTGTATGGTTCTGGTTTCTTATAGTTTCTAATCACAGCCGCAAACAACTTAACTTGCTGCTTGTCCGCACCTTCAATTAACAATCTAGTAGGACTTGGAGCAGTAACTGTTAATCCTTCCGGAATAGTGAGTTTAGGAATGTAAGGATAACCGATTTTGAGGGCTACAAGTTTGGATCCATTTGGCGAAGTTTCAAGAGTGGCTCTATAACCGGTACCCACAAACTTGACAATAGCCAAATGGCCCTCGGATGTTCCAATAAAATTGTTTTGTAGTAATGCTCTGGTGGTTCCCCACATCGATCTCTGGATCTTGTTCTCGGGGTCTTCAACACTCACAGTTATAGCGTTGTCTGATTGTGAAATTTGAACAAATTTCGGTACAGCAGTCTTCAAAGTTCCCTTAGGACCTTTGAGAACAATCTGACGATCTAATCTGTAGGTGTCTTTACCTTTGGAGAAGGTTTTACTGAATTCAAATGGAATCTCTTCGACAGAACACAGGACTGAATCATTGAGTTTGATAGGAAGTTTTCCAATATTGGTTCTGCAGACCGTGCTGCTGGAAAGGTTCCGTCTTGTTATAAGACCTAGCCTAGGTATGTTCATCATGCTATGCTTAAGTATGCTTCGTTCGACTAGAGTGATTTTTCAACGAAAATTTGATATCGCGTGCACGTGATACATGCACGTGACAGATCATCTCGAATTAAAATTTCACTACTCATCAGGTAACAGAAGAGATAGCTAAAGAACTAAAGTAAAGATGGTCAGGCAGTTGAAACACCATGAGCTGAAGCTTTTGAAAAAGGTCGACTTCCTTGACTGGAAGCAAGACCAAGGTCACCGTGACACCACGGTCATGAGAACCTATCACATCCAAAACAGAGAAGATTATCACAAATATAATAAAATATGCGGAGAGGTAAGGAAATTAGCACATAAACTTTCCATGCTTCAGCCCACAGATCCGTTCAGAATAAAGCATGAGCAGTTATTGCTTGAAAAACTCTATTCAATGGGCGTATTATCCACCAAATCCAAAATATCCGACCTCGAAAATAAAGTCACTGTGAGTGCTTTTTGTCGAAGAAGAATTGCGACTGTAATGTGTCGTCTTAGAATGGCCGAAACTATCAAAAATGCAGTCACATTCATAGAGCAGGGGCACGTTAGAGTGGGGCCAAATGTCATAACTGATCCTGCTTACTTGGTGACCAGAAACTTGGAAGATTATCTTACCTGGGTTGATTCCTCAAAGATCAAGAGAAATGTTCTCAAGTATAAAAATAAGATTGATGATTATGAATTGTCATAAGTATAAAAATGGCTATGAATTCTCATAAGTATAAGAATGGCTTGAATCGTCATAGAAGTAAAATAAGATGACTGAGTAGTCATGACATTGCGGTCTATGCTGGGATTCTCACTGTAAAATAAACAATATTTATATTGATATAGAAATAAATAATGAAAAACATCACAGATTCGAATAAAGATACAATAGATTCCAATTATATAATCCAACAAAAATAATTAAAAATTGATAAGGATTTGAATTTTATTGGAGATTGAGATAGAGCTACATCGGTAATCATACCAAAAACGTATAGAAGTAGCATTTCTCTCTACTCCATTCTCTCTATTCTTTCGCGTTTTCACTCTACGTTTCAGTTATTCGCTCAGCAACAAATTTACTATCATTTATTATTGCAGATGTATTTACTGAGTGCTAGGACCTCACAACCCTTGGCACCACCGATTTCTTTCAATATAGATATTTGTATAATTTTGTATTCATATAATGAATCTATACAAGAGTCGATAGGCAATAATTTTAGTTAATGCTAACATATAGTGAAGAAAAAAATAAAGATGTCCAAAACCTACCCAAACCAAACGTTTAAACAAAAATAGAGATATCAATCATAACTAAAAGTTGGTGTTCATCATTCTTCTGACGTCACTTTTCCGGTTTCCGGGAATTAAACTGTCGTCAGATGCACCTATATTTTGAAATTGTCCATGAGGATTGTTGGGAGGTGACACCGCGCTAGTAGCAGGTAATGAACCGGCAGGTTTGAACTTTCTTTGTTTAGTAATTTCCGTTGGGTTCAACATTACAACTGAGGCTCTAGAGAGTTGAGTCGCCGACGGAATACCTGCTGCACCAGATAAACTGGTGGTGGAAGTGCTGGTAGGTATGTATGCTTGACCTTGGGATCCAAAAGAAGCCTGGGATTGGTTCAAAGGCGAGCCTTTGGGCGAAGTCCAGCCTTCGAGAGGACTGTGGGGTACGTTATTTTTATGTTTAGGAGCGAAGTCAGTATAAGTTTGTAAGGTTGACTTTCTAATATCAGATGCATGTCCCAATTTTTGCAATGGAGGCAATTCACGAGGAGGTATCATCACAGCAGGATCGGCATGATAACCAGCGAATCCGTTGTGATTGTCTGGTACATCAGGATAAATCGATGAGGTAGTAGTCATTCTTTTTTCATGGTCAGTGTTCATGGTAAGGTCTCTGTTGATTTTAGATCTGTAGGCTTCGTTTGCTTCAAGATCGTTGACATTGAGCTGAGGAAGTGCTTGCGACGGATCGGCCTTGAATTCGCCGCCTTCTGGCGCTTCACCGTCGAAATAAACTCGGTATACCGATCTCATTCTCTTCAATTCTTCCTGCTGCTGTTCATCAAGTGCCTGGCCTTCAAATCCTGCGTCAACGGCGTTCGAATAATCTTCTTCGTTGTCGCTATCGTTTTGAAGCATGTTAAATTGGGATAATCTGGGGGATTTGGCTCTATTGAGAGGTCTATTCTCCAGGTCCGTCGTTGAGTTTGCCGTCATATTAGTGATATCTTGAGTATTATCGGTGGAGAAATTGAAATCACCTTCAATGTGTTCTTCCCTGAAGTCGTAAGCATTCTTTTCCTTAGTAAACTCATCAGAAGTGTCTTCGAAAGGAGACATATTACCCATTTGATGCTTTTCAAACATTGGCTGGGCATTGTTGTTTATTTCCAATGAAGATTCGTTTTCGTACTTCACTCCTCCACTGTACTTCTCACCCGAGCTTGAATCCTCTTCGGAGTTACTCACAGACTGTATATCAGAGACCGAATTATACTCTTTGATTGACGGATTGGAGGTGTTAGGAATGTTCATGTAGTCATGAGCTTTCTTTGGGCTTTCATTCTTGGCGATTTCAGTTCTTAAACTCGACTTTTGCGGCGAAATGTTGCTAACAGGCATAGCAAAGTTACTGTGACTGATACTAGAGTTACGAGTACGGCCACCGTAAGCAGAAGATCTGGGGGTTCCTTCGTAACCAAATTGACGGGCATAATCGTCCAATGACGCTTTGGAGCCAATCTGGTGTTGGTACGGCAAAACGATGGTATCTAAGTAAGGATCAGAGCCAGGGCCATGCACAGTAGACATACTCAAAGAAGTTTGAGACTGGTTATAATGAGCAAACTTATTGTTTGGAGCAGAAGCGTTGGCCACAGCCAGAGGATATCTGACCGAATTACGGTTATGGAATGGATCCTCCAAATTATACTTTGGATTAGGCAAATCAGGCAAAGCAGTAGACTCTCCATTCTCGTCAAAATCAGGATCGCGTTCCATAGACTCTTTTTTGTCTTTTCTATAGTTCTTAAAGAGAAAGATTCCTAGAACAAATGTAATGAGCACGATAGGAAGCACCACGGCAAGTGCAATAGTCAAAGTATCATTCGACACTGGTTTTTGACACATTCCAGTATTGCTATGTTTGCAATCGTCATCACTGGAACCAGAAGACGATGATCTGGGATATATATCGTTTGACGGCAGGCGAATTTTATTCGATGGAGTAGAACGATGATGATGCAACATGATGAAAACAAAAGTGGTTTTTGAAGTTATGAACGAAAGTTAATGTGATTTGAAGTGTAAATTTATGAAATGTAAGTGACAGTATTTCAGTAGTTCTTGTTATATTGGTATATTGTATGTGGTGACGATGAATGAGTAACGAATGGACAGGTAAAACCTGAAAATGCAGTGTTCAATGATGAATGATGAATGATCGATTCTATATCACCGATATGACGAGTTCAATATACCAACTGCACCAGTTAATTAATGTAGATCAATCGTTGCAAGTTTTGAGATATGATTTCTTCAATCAAAACAATTACCCGCCTCAGCAAAACTTTTTTGTGCTACGTCGCGTCGCATTAGCAGTGGCTCAGGAGATAAACCGATTGAGACGTACAGCCTGATGAGAGAGAAAAGGGACAGTTTTCGGCACGCCTTTGTTTATGGATCTCATCATGTCGAAAGGGGTCAAATGAATTGACGGTCAATGTCATTTATTATATTATGTGATCGATTATATCTGGGCATAATATCATGACATTTCTAGGCAGATAACATCATGACATATCTTGGCGTAGTATAATTTGCACGTCTATAGATCCCTACTAATTGCTCGGTAGTCTCGTAGTTTACGGATACGCTCTTGATCGTTTCGTGTGGGTGCTGCGGGAGTGTGCGGGACTGCTGCGGCAGTTTCGTGTTGTGCATTCGGTTCTCGTAGTCACGCGGTTTTGAGCCTACCCGTTTCACCACGCGTCCATATACACAGCGAAAAGCCATGATGCAAATGCATTAAACAAAGCTATTATAGTCACCTGAGATGATCAACACTAATACTTCTACTGATGATGGTGAGTACTTGGTTTATTTGATTGGCAGTGAGTGTAGTTCAATTGATTGATCGGTAGGTCTACTTTATTTGATTGATTGATTGTGGTTTGGTCTTCCTTAGTAGGTCTACTTTTGATATGTCTATTGTATATTGTAAATTAATTAATTGTATAAATACTTCGAATGATCACCACGTTTGCACTTGTTCGAAAAGTTCAACTCTATATTTGGTGGCACCGAGATTGTCGCACACTGCCTTTCTGGTATCGTCCACCATAGCACCGTGCGCGCAGGTAGCGAATGCAACTGGACCATTGGCGTTGGCGATTTCATCACGGACCAACTCTGGAATGTTAGGTCTTCCATCAACGAACTTGATGAAAGATAATTTGTTTTTGATGCTTTGAACGAAATCAGTCGACTCTTCAGGAGCATCAGACTTCTTTTCTTCTTCTTCACTACGCTCCAATTCTTCATCACTGGACAAAGCAATGTTTTCGATGGCAGAGGAGACGAAAGGCTCGGTTATACCAACGTGTGGTTGAGTGACGTAGACAGTGATGTCCATGTCGTATGATTTGAGCTTCATCAATTCAGTGTAGAACCACTCCAATGATCTGTAGTGACGAATGACCCATACTAACTTCACACCAGAGCTTCCCATACGCTTGACTCCGTCAAGAGCTTCATAGTAGATACCAGGAATACCGTTTCCTCCAGCCAAGTAAATACGGTTTTCGAATTTGTGCATGGCTGATGGAGGTCCGTAAGGGCCTTCCAAGGAAACCTTGATAAGACTGGATGAATCAGGTTGTTTACTCAAGTATTGGTACAATCCGTGGGTCATACCACCCTTCACCTTCAAGTAGATAGTGATGGTATTGTCTTCTTCAACAGAATCAACAAGAGTGAATGGGTGCGATTGCCAGAAACAAGTTGGTCTCATGAAGTGAATATAAGCAACACATCCTGGGTAAGCTTTCCACCAAGAAGGTCTTTTAACGGAAACTCTCAAGGTTTCGTTGGCAATGAGTTGAACGCGTGCAGAGCGAACACCGAATAAAGCTAAACGAGCGATTCTGACAACACGGTCAAACACCCAAACAGCAACAGCGGAGTAGTAGAATTTCTGGTATCCATCCTCGGCAGTGTGGATCCAACTACCGGCAACGAAAAATACAGCCAAAACAATGTGAACAATCAAGAAGATCTCGTACTTGGTTCTTCTGAAGGCCAATAACCCTTGAACACACATGATGGAAGCAGCAACGGTTGCAACGAAACCCCATCTGACGTAGGCTCTAGCGTTTCTGGTTTCGTACTTACCACCACCAAGAGCCTTGGCGTTGTAAGTCATACCAACACCGTGAACGACAGTGAGTAAGAAGACGGCTCTCGAGACCCATTTGTGGAAGTAAATGAATCTAGATTGTGGCCATCCGGAAACCCATTGCAAAAAGTTGTTTCTACCAGCGAAAAGAATCAAAGCGGGCGATAAGAACACGGCCATGACACCGGTACGGTCAGCAATCTTTCTACCTATTTCAGAGGCTTCACTTGTAGGCCAGAAAAGATTTGGTGAATCATGGTTGTAGTCAATAGCAGAAAATACAACTGCCAACACGACCCAGATAAACACAATAATGGACTCCAATCTGGTAGGAATCAATACAGGGAAGTACTTGAACCAGGTTGTGTGGTGGGCATGCGACTTTCTGAACAATGGAGCCATAGAGATAAATCTTCTGTATGCGTTAATTACTCCACCGGTCATAGACTTGACCAAGCTTGGGAACAAAAAGTAAGTGAGGTTGCAAATACCGGCAACAATAGCGATAAGGAACCAGTAGGCAATTAAAACGACGGAAAACCAACTGGCCAAGTTGTAGTTCATGTATCTTCCGATTTCGGAGTTCCAGGCACCTACGACCTTCTTTTTACCGATAGCAACTGGTTTGTAGTATAATTTGGTTTTGTTGAATGTAGGATCGGCAGTAACGTTTGTGACCAAATAGTCAGTGGCATTCTTGAAAGAAGCCAAGTATTCGTCTTCGGTAATGGTGTGGTTTGATTCAGTACAAGATCTGAGGAAGTCTTTACGAGCCAGTTTACGTGGCATCAATTCGATACAGTGGGCCATTGATCCCAAAGCCTGCTGGTTCTTGACGTTACAGTAACCGGCCTTGTCTTTCTTACCAACCAATAAAGCGGTCTTCTCTAACAAGGCAGTACATCCTGCGACTGCGAAATCACTCTTGTGGTACATTTGATATTCACCAGCATGAACTTGGCTAGCAAGGAAGGCCAAAGCACCAACTAAAAGTGGGTTGATTTGAACCATGACTAAATGCTTGTTGAAAAATCAATCTATCCCAAATCTCGTAGGAATTCCACTCCATTTTATGTCATAATTGCAGCGCTAAAATATTATTTCTTGGAAAAAAAATTGGGTGTCTGGTAAGATCCAAGAGAAAAAGAAAATGTTCGGATCTCGCCGCAGGTGGGGGAGAAGGGCTCAGGATCTTGCAGCCACAGATGAGCCTGTTTCGGAGTGTGCCAAGTCACCGGTATTAGCCACTTACATACTCAGTCGATAGTGGTACCGAGTGTATAGGTTATTGAAGCGACGCCATTGGTGCAAATGCTCATCTCCTAAAGAGTGTCTGCTACGTCGTAAAGAGAGTTCTTACCGGTTGGTGTTTTCTGCATGCATAATTAACAATACCTTTGCCGTATGTGGTTCTGAGATAAAAAATACACAAAAATAAATATTTCTTGTCAAAAGTTATCTGATCAATCATTGGCTTTATAGTGAAACTATAATCAGGGCGGCCGGGAGGTGTTCATACCATTAAATCCAATGCAGAGAATGTTTGAGCATGCATCCATATAATGTTCATTGTAGCCCACCTGTTTCGAACAGTAGACTAATGTACATCACACCACCCCCAAGTCCAACCTAGCGCTCTACGGGTGCCCTTTGAGTGGTGCATATAGCAACTAAAAAATTTATCAATTTTTGTCGAGAGGCTTGAACAGATTCTAATATATGCTTGGCACGTAACGACCGAATCGGAATTCATCCAATTTCCCGTTCCAGTCTAACAATTAAAAAAAAAAAAAATTTTTTTATGAAAACTATCTTTTCCATCTGAGAATGCGCAATAGGAGCGGCTCAATTTTGGCTATTTTCCAACATATTTCATATTACTAACAATTACACAGCGAAGTAATTAGAGGGGGCTAATGATCTATGTACTTAGTATAAAGACCTAGCTAGTCTACCAGCTTGTAATTCATACCCCTGAACCCATAAATCTTATGTCCGACAATATTCTATCTAGATCATCAAGATAAAACGCAGGGCCAATAACTGCGCGTTGGGCGGGTCGACAAATTGTATTTTCCGTTAATTAGCTTTTTCCGCCTCATCGGAAGCTTAATGAACAAAATTGTAGAAAGCTTGCGGCAATACGAACAAGGCTTATTGTTTAAAAAACCAGGCATGATTGTGCACGAGTCCGTTCACAAAGGCCGAACCCTAGCCTATTCTCATTATAATTCGGCTAATCACCGGTGATGATAGTAAGCAGTCGGCATTAAAAAGCTTTATATATTGCGTCTAGGTCCCCCAAACTTTATTTTATTACGGATGCATAATTTTAATAATTACATCAATTCAACTACGAAGTATAAGACAAATACGACAGGGGTTTTGCTTTAGTTAGAGTAAAGAATTGCTGGTAATTTGCTTCAGTGACGTGGAAATAACTCTTAGCGTGCTTGGATTACTTGGCATCGAATGTTTAGAGCTCCAGAACATTGCTGCGGCAACTAGGGGATAACAATCGTGATTTGTAAGCCCATTTGGTGAAACAAACAGGTGAATTGTTGCCAATTTTGTATAGAATGAGCCCACTAGGCAAAATATTGAGGTGAATTGTAAGGCATGTAGAGAGTTGAGTTCATAAGGAATGGTGCTTAGACTGCGCCAGCTTAGTAAGTTGAGTCAGCTTTAAGTAGGATACGTTTGGTGAATTCGATCAGCTTTATACATATCATTTTTGCTTCAAACATATTTTTTCTAAGTATTTACAGGACTATTTACAGGCACCGCAGCCAACTCTCCATCACTATATGAAGCCTTGAAGAAGGAATAGTGCAAAACGATGTCATCGATGTTTCTCATGGCCGGATCTTTGGCAAACTCGGGATCGATAAAGAAAAAGACCGGCATATCCACCTCCTCGCCAGCACTAAGGCGCTGTTCTTCAAAGCAGAAACACTGGATTTTGTTGAAGTATGGCGCGGCATGGTCAGGTGTCACCGAGTAGGTGGCCATACCAATTATATCTTCCTTGGACATATTTTTCGCGCGGTAAAAAGCCAATGCAGTCTCGCCTGGCACGATGTAGACTTCACGCTGCAAGGGAGTGAACTTCCATGGGAGAATACCCGACAGCTGGCATGTGAACTGCACTCTTATTCTCTTGTTGGTGTCAACAGGAATAAGTTTGTCACGAGTAAATTGAGTTGAGTCGGTGATGGGGATACCTCCAAAACCGGTTCTTTGACAAATTGCTCTATAGAGAGGCACAGCACCGAACGCCAATGCCAAAAATAGCACTCCCAAAGATGCAGAGTAGTATGTAGCAGTTCTGTTCTTGAACTTTATTTGCTCTTGCCGCAATTTTTCAAGTTGTTTTTGGCGTTCTCGTTCCATTTTGATCAGATCTTGCTGAGATTGGTGAGACTGGTTGAGCCTGGATGCCAGCATACAAAACATCCGAGGCGCCATCTTTGCTCTCAATAATGGCGTGAGTGCCAGTCTAGACCCGAGCCCGAGCCATTTCGTCGTCAACATTCCAGAAAGAGTTGTCGATGGTGTCCTACTGACTACTATTTGAAGTATTCAGTCGTGATGGTAATTTGATTTTTCACTTGCGCGATTGGCAAATCCACCGAAAAGTGAAAAATCAGCAGATATAGGTACCCCAGATAAAAAGTATAGGCAATAGATAAAGAAGTGGTAGTCATATACTTGAGTTGATACTTCACACAGAATAAGCACATTATCTATATCTAGGCGATATAGTACTATACACTACACTACACTAGACTTCCATAAGTCATGATTCGTACTTTCCGCGCTTACTCAACCATACGGTTTCCGGAGTCCGCCAACACTCCATCGGTGCCAAAACCCACTATAGGGCAGTTTAAAAACCCATTACTCCATACATTTCTCGTGGCGTCATCCACCTGCTTACTTCTTCATACGATTTGGCTTAGACTAGAGCTTGCCGAGCGCAAACAGGCGTTGGCTGCTGAGGCTGCGGTGCTCGAGCACGAAATACAGCACTTGGTGGATAGCAAGAAACAGGAGTTGGCACCGAAAAGAAAGTGGTACCACCTCTGGTAATAGAAGGTAAATAATGAATAGCGCATAATGAATAGAGAGAGTAATAGAACGAAAGTAAACCAATATCATGGATATAAAGAGTAATAAGGGTAATACTTTAATCAAGTATACTATAGGATTTGTGAATACTTAATCATAAAAACTTGCATATTATTCATTAATCATGAATACTTACTCAATGAAGCCTTCCATACAATAAGGTGATCTCACTTATTTTGATCAGGCTTGAAAAATAGTGCTGATGCTCCAATTCAAGGCGATGGACAACTTTCCAATACGGGACATCCAATGATTGGTTTACTAGTTGAAGTAAAGAGTGCGTCCGTTTTACGCATAGACAGCCTTAAGGTGCGTTGGTTCGAATTGACGGGAGCAAATTTTATGTTCAATCTGGTAGGAATACTTGGAAGACTAAACCTGTTTATATTAGATCAAAGACAACAGATGTTTGTTGGGACGGTTTCGTTTTAGACGAAGTGCCAATGCGGAAGAAGTGTCAATTGACGTTTTGGGGGACGTAATAAGGTCTCATTCAGTCTGCGTGCCACTGTGCCATTCACTTCATGAATACATTATTGTCTGCTTTCAATATTGAGTACTTGCACTTACAGACTTTTCACACATCTACTACTTATTAATTTCCTAATCTTCGGTAACCGATCATTAATCTGTCTACTGGTTAATTCTTTATTTGAAAGAATACATCGGTAACTTTTTACTTTTTATAAAATCTCTCGCTATCGCTTGTTCAAATTTAATGCAAAACTCAACATGGCTGCGAAATATTTGGTAAATAGTAAGTTCAAACCTTGACATGGTCACGCTCATTCTGTTATCTAATCTTCCATCTACCATAACTTTCTCTCGCATTTTACTGTAGCACTTCGTAATATTGGTAAGCCAGTTATTCGTATATACAGTATATAGGTTAGTGGTCATCTTCGGCAACCACGTCTATCGACATATCGTACCAAATGGTGTCAGCGAAGGTACATTTGCTCTTTCCCAAGTTGGTGAAGCCGATCCTTTCGTAGAATGGAATCAATTTGTCGTGTGCAATCAAAATAACCTTATCGGCCAAGTTCTGCTTAGAAACCTTTTTGATATAGTCACGCATCAATGACTGGCCAAGTCTCTTGCCCTGCCATGCTGGATCAATCACCAAGCCATGAATACCAATAAACCGCAGGCTTTCGATATGTCCGGCGGTCTTATCTTCGGCGCTTGGAAGGCTCATGGACTCCTCGTGGATAGTAGAATAGTAGATTCTGGTGGCTATAACGTGACCAATCAAGGTTTCCTTGTCCAGTTCGTCGTCTCTTAAAAATAAGCCTGAACACAATTCAGGACAAGTGGTCAAACGATAATTGAAATTCTTATCACTGCAGCGCTCAGCTTCAGGAAAGCCCTTTGCTTCTAACGAAATACATTGGTCGATGTCTTCGATGGTCAACGGTCTTATGTACGAGTTGGGTGCAAAATCTGACATGGTAAGGTCGTGTGGGTGCGTATAATAATTAGGTTTTAGTGCGAGCGGCACCGGCGAATCAATTTATAGTGACTTTAGATGGTGCATCGCGGGAACAAAGAAGTCCGAGGACCGTGGTGAGCAGCAAAAGTGAGTCATGAGTTGTATATTAAAGGGACACAATAGTGAGTGAACGAGCGGCAGGGATTTTTTTTTCAAACCCCGCTTCCCCTCTTCGATGGCCTTTGATTAATTTATCTCATCATATTGATCCAAATCTTCTAGAACTTTCTGGCTTAGCATCACTATCACTTGGATGACATACACTTCACACTGTCGTTGTCGCTCTTTCCTGTTTATAGCAATTTCAACACTCAAATGCAAAAATTGACAAGGCTGCAAAATATTTGATGAATAATTTGCAAACCTTGATATGGATACGCTTATCCTAGTCATCTTAATCTTTTATCTGCTAACACCTTTTCTCGCTATCGCTCGTTTAGTTTTCTTTTAAGCCTTCAATTTATTAGTAACTTTCCCCTCTATTACTCGTTCCGCTGCGCTCGCTTGATTACACTAGGTTAGTTGTGCTCGTTTAGTTATGCTCGTTTAGTCATGCTCGTTTAGTCATGCTCGTTTAGTTATGTTCGTTCAGTAATCTGATGCAAAACTTGGCATGGCTGCGAAATTTTTGGGGAATAGAAAATTGAATCATTGACATATTCACATTCATTTTGTTATCGTATTCCACCGTCTACCAGTAACTTCTTCTGCTGTCGCTCGTTCAGTTGTTCAATTGTCTAATATTTTTTCAGTTACTAATTCATCTATATAACAATAACCTCTTTTTTCCACGCTCGTTCAGCTATTGTTATTCTAAATTCTTACGAAACTTACTACTAAACTTGGCAAACTTCGCCGCAGTGGACGTAGAAAGTATCGACTGCTGGTCCATACTTTGGTTCGCTATCAGGGCCACGTCATCCATCCTGCCATCATCAACATCCTCGTACCCCTGCAATTTTGCAATCAATTTAAGTCCATCTTCATACCTCACCCGGTCAAAGTTTCTCATTCTAAAACTAGAATTTTTAAAGTCCTCTACGTTATCAAGCAACAACAAATCAATACACTGGCGGAGCTCGGTGAATGTTGTTTCAAGAGCCACATTACCAGTGGACTCCTCTTCATCTTCACTACTGTTCAACTTATAAAGCCTCTTCATAGACTCTTCAATGTACTGAACGTCCAAATCAAAGTTCTCTATGGCGATTTTGTTATAAATCTCAGTATCTTTCAAGACGTTCAAAAAGTTCTCCGCTACAAAATCGTACGTCCGAAACAAACCCAACGTCCTTATAGACTTCGGCAAGTTGGAAAAAATGGAACTGAACAAGTTTTCCAAGAACTGGGCAAAGTCTTTGATGGAATAGTTGGCTTCGGCATTGCGCTGTTGCGGCAACCAGTCGTCGTATTCGACCAAATCAAGCAATTCTCGGATTTTGACGTCCACCATCGAGAATATAACACTTTCAGAGTACTTGCGTAACAGCCTGAAATGCTCTACTGCTCTTAAAACTGGCAAATCGTTGATATCAATGTTGTGAATACCAATTCCAGTATGGAGCTTGAGCCTCCGGTTGATCAATTTGCCGATTTCGTACACACTAAACAAGTAATATTCGAGATTGGTGTAACTTTGAGAAGTGATTTCTTTGTTCATGGCGTTCTTTTCAATAAACTCGTGCAAATCATTGGCAATTCCAACGCCAGGTTCGTCTCCAAGCACAGTCTCAAAGATATCATTGACAATTATAGTGTTGATTTCGTTGATATCATAACTATAATGCTGGTGAAGGAACCCCACGATGCCTTCTAATAGCGACCTTATGCCCAAACAATAGTGCACGTAATCTTCACTGAATGGGAAAGTCACAGGGAATCTGCTGGGGCTGTCCATATTGTTCTCGTACCAGCATATACGGATAATATTGTCGTAATCAGCCTTCTTATCCACCACCAAAGGCATATAATGGTCACTTTGAATCGAATCAATAAAGTCTAGACGGAAGTCCTGGATAATTAAAGGTGTATAGTAGTCTTTAAAGATCACCACGAGAACCTGGTATATTTCAATGATGTTATAACTGTTAATTTCCATGATCTGGAGGAAATTTCCAATCACGTCTTTGACATTCGTGATATCTTCTACTGTAGAAAATTTGTTGGTTTTCAAGAAATTGAGAAGAACAGGCTTGAGTTTTGTGATGTACGATTCCCACAAGTCGTTGGCAAGATCGTTACTACGGAGCTGGAACTTCGTCACTAAGTTGATCTGCTTATCCATGACAAACAACGCCGATATTTTCTTGAGATACTCCTGGAGAGCTTCCAAAGATGCAAAATTAGCTATATTATCGAGTGTAGTCTTTGACGAAGTCGTCAGTGTAATAGGGTAAATCACTCTATTGTACTTTTTGATCCACTCTTTGTTGTACAACACCAGCAAACTGTCGATTTCACCCAAAGACTGGTAAACCAAAATGGAATCAAAGAGAATATCGAGCTCAATCTTCATTCCCGAAGATTCCGCAAGCAAGTCTAGGTTCATAAGAGGCTCACGCAACGACAACTCGATCGGCGAGTTCAATTTGTAGGCTATGAAGTTGGAGTTTTTCTTCTTGAGCTCTTCCCATGTATCCTGAAGATCAAACAAGTTTTCGTAAATGACATCGCCAATTTTGTCGAATTTGCGCTCCAAATTGAGCGAAAGCCATTTGATCAAACCTTCAAACGACTCGTCCTTGATCATACCTATCAAGTGAGGTATTGAGTCATAGATCTTGATGGTGAATTGGAAATTCTCTACCTTGGGCAAATGGACGTTTGTCACTTCATCAATCAACTTAAGAGCACTGAAATACTTCTTTTGCTTGATAAGTTCGTGGATCTTGTTGGTGATTTCCAATACCTGAATACATAAATTGAGCACGATTTGCGTCTCGTTGATCTTGATATCGACATCTTTGCGCTTTAACAAGCTTTTTTTGCGCACACTGAGCTCGTATACCGATTTGTTGAGGAACTGGTTGATCTGCACCAAGTTCTTGTTGAGATCCAGCGACTCGTCGTGGATCTTGTCGATTGTATCAATACATTGGTTGATTTCGTCAGTAGAGTCGATAGATAATGTAGTGAGCTCTTCATCCTTGTCCTTGACTATGTCGTTGAGCTTTGTAATGAGATCAGAGAGTCCGTTGGCTTGAATTGCGTCTTGAATTATGGGCGCCAAACTCTCCAAGTAATCCTGGGAATTGAGTGAGGTTTGGAATATATCTTCATCTCGAAGCAACAAGTTCTCCAAAGGCGTCGTGTCCACCCCCTTGGGCGTAGGGCTCTGTGATTTAGCGACCGGTGCCATTACTTGTGTATACTACGCTCCGGGAATCTGAATAAGTGTCTGCTTATGTAATCTTTCACTGGCATGTAATTTTTGGCATCAACAGTACTGGAAAGACTAACGATGGTTCCTAATTATGTTCTCGTGTTGGGGGCGGCTGGAAGCGGCAAATTGCGAGTGGCTCAGTTCATTGACCACGCCAGCTTCTCCGATCTCGATATCCCCACCGATACACACAGTGGCCTCATAGTTCGAACCAAACTCTCCACCAAGTACTACAATTGCGCGCTCAATTTATTGATTGACGAGTTTCCCGAAGCTAGGACTAGTTCGGTCAATGAAGATGAAAACTTGGCCGCTTTTGATCGATGGATCGACGAGTTTGCGTCGCCCGAATGTGCCGAAGTACGTGAGGCCATCGAGGGCGTGATATTCTGTTTCAACCTCAATGATCTGATCCAGTATATTACAAAGGCCTTAGATAAGCTAGAAAGGGTCAGAGAGCTCACTGGCGATGGCTTTTTGTGCGTAATTGGCACACAAGACAAAGACAGCATCAAAGGTACGAGCGATGTGAAAAACGAAATAGAAGATGTAGTCATTTCGTATGGAATGGAGTACATAGATTGGGATCTCGATGGCTTTAATGAGTTTAGTGAGCGCATTGGAAAAGGCCGCGTGCACGAAATTTTGCAGACCCATGAATGGAACCAGAAAGAGTTGGTTCATGATTACGATAAAAGTAAGCGAGAGAGAGCACATGAAATGAGCCAGGGACTTTTGGATGAGTATAGAGATGAAGATCGTGGTGAAAATGAGTATAGAGATGGAAATTTGGATCTAGAGGACATTTTTAACAAGCTCCAGCTTGCTAAAAACAACGTCAGCCATCTTAGTGCAGACCAAAAAGAGGTCTACGTGAACAAAGTTATTGAAGAGGTGATTGATTTCATATAATAAGCGTGATTATAAATCTATAAGCGCACTTTTCCCCCAGGAAGATTTCCGCGCGGGTTTCCGTACTTTATCTCGTAGCCAGGCTCAAAGTAACACTCCTGGCAATCTTCATCAGGTACCCCATTTTCGTGAATGAAAACCGCAAAATCGATGTGAGGCACCGTGTCGTCAATAACCACCATAGGAGCATGCCAAATGCCCGCTCCGTAGGTTACCGACTGGTTTCCGCGGCAGTAGAAAGCACGGATGGTGGATGGATCAGGAAGCTTTTGCGGCGACGACTCGTCTGTTTTTGCCACAATGACTATATATGATGGCTTATGTGTTTCCTGACCCATAGGAACAAACGTTTGTGTAGAAAAAGGGTGTCTTTCCAATACCGTGGCTTTGTAAGTCTTGAACATGCCTTGGTTGGTGATGAGTCTTTTGGGCACTGAACATCTGAAAATGTTCCAATTTGCTGTAGGAGGTGTTCCACTAGGACATTTTGCAAAGTTATTGACCACAGGAGCCACTTTATGAAGCTTTACTGCTGTACCGTAGTTTGCGGCCGAGGTTTGGGCATTTTTGATCTGTTGGTCTGCGCTGATTACTCCACCGTATGGGGCGAAACTTTCAGGACTTATGGCTTCGGCGAATACCTTAGAGTGTTTCTTGGGGACCTGGAACGTTTCAAGCGGCATATTAGTATAGATAGCTAAGGAATACTAATGAATAGACATCAATGAATAATTGGAGAGATTTGGTAGGGCAGCTCGGAGAAAGCCGCGGCTTACGTAACAGATAAGGATTGTGGAGAAGATACATGAAGTGACGAGTATTCACAAGAATACTTCATCTGTGTTACCTATGTTATACTATTTATTCCACATTCCATGTTATCTACTCTATACAAATTCTATATTATTGCGCTAGGAATATTTCAATTGGTATTTGTAAATTTTTTGCCTTCTTCGGTCAACAGCCAAAATAATTGGCTGCGATAAGAAAATAAAGAGCACAACAAAACTTGAAGAGAGATCAAGAAACGTAGCCATTTTTCATAATTTACACTAGGTATTGAGACTCTTTAGTGTATTTGGCAATTAGAAATACTTTATTCGCAATTATTTTAGGATCATACCGTCTCTGACGAATCTATCATCACTTCGAAACTACTGATTAGCTTCTGTATGCTAAAATTGCTACAAGATTTAACTACGAAGACACCAATCGAATAGAGGAGCATACTCTCCGTGACAGTGCCGATTGATATTAGATAGTAAATATTTCGGAAGTGTGGTGAACTCCTTCGCTGAAGTCTGCATGAAAACTGCAGCACCATTTCCTTTTTCAGCGTCATGTCAAAATATACATCACTGTTATTTTTCCCTTGATACCAAATTCCAAACTCTAACTGACACTACTTGCTCTACTGGTTATTTTCCTGCAAAGCTCAAAAAGCAATTATTTTGCATCACCTGAGTAACAATTTCCGTCACTGATGTCTGCTCTAGTCAGGTGGTCCCAAACATTAATACAACCACTATATAACTTCAACTGACATATACGTTGTACTAAGAAAGTTAGCAATTGTTATAGATATGAGAATATGAAGAACATACGTTGTAAGTACAGAGTAGAATTGTACATTATAAAAGTTTTTTAGGTCTGTCATCTAACACCAGAGTACGAAAAATAATTTCGCAGTCATTTTGGTAACATCGCCACGCAAGCCTACCGTTGTTACTTGCCCATGTCTAAATTACTGAATAACGACTCTATAGAGCCTCTACAGAACCACCACATACCAATAACAATGAACTTTCTTGATCGCTTCCACATAATTTAGTGCTAGGTTAATCCCATTGCTCATTCCAGATCGCACTCATCAGCCGTGCTCTGCCTCACCTACATATCTAACTACCTTCCCATTCTATCAAACAAATCAGCAACGTGCACTGGTACTACTTGTTGGTTCGTCTACCGTATCGACACTCTCTGAGCTTCTAATCCACCCCTCTTCATTCTCTTCATTCTCTCCCTCGTCTTCCTATTCACTCCGCATTTCTTTTTCCCCCGCACGCCTTCAAGTGGCGTAACATTAATCAACTCTTTTAAACTGTTCTAAACTACTCTCTACTGCAAGTGTTTCAACAATATGCCTTCAGATTTCGTTCACTTAAGAAGACAACAGTCTAACGAAAGCGACGACGATAGATCAACCTTGATCCCCGATGGCGCCGATAAACTGGCTTTAGACCCCGAATTGCCCGCCAGCGTGATGTACATCCCCGAGTGCGATGACTTCAATACTTTGGTGGATGGACAACCGGGATCTTCTAAAGCACAGTTGGGTGGCAAAACCAAGGCTTTGGCAGCTTCAATTCATCAACTACAATACAATGAATACAAAATCGCCTTGGATAGATGTATCAGCATGACCATCGAGCTTCTTTATGAACTTTCGGATGAAAACAACCAGAGACCCATGTTTTATCCGATCGACGATTCTTCATACGACGACCTGTTGATCAACTCCCAAAGCTCGCACTTGGCACTTTTGGCCAACGATTCATCGTTGAACAGACTCGAAAAGTCAAAACCAGCGGCTCAAGATTTGCCTCAGTTCAAAATCATTAGATTGGACCTTAAAAGTGGCTCGAATCAAGACAATCTCGTGGCCAACTTGGACAAGAAGTCCATTGCCACCCTTCTCACCAAGAAATTGAGTCAGCAAGTCAAGTACCTCTTGAACTTGAAGGATAGAGTTGATAATACTACGTCCAAAGTGTTCGTTACAGGTGATTTAAACTCAGGAAAGTCCACTTTTTGTAATGCGCTTTTGAGACGCAAGGTTTTGCCAGAAGATCAACAGCCATGTACGGCCGTATTCTGTGAAGTCATCGATGCAGCCAAGGAAAATGGCGGTTTAGAAGAAGTCCATGCTATTGAAATTGACGCAAAGGTGCCGTATGATATTAATGACGAAAATTCTTACGAAAAACACTCGATAGAGAGCTTGGACGATTTGGTTTACGAATTTGAAAAGTACGAGTTGTTGAAAGTGTATGTTTTGGACAAACGGAGTTTCGAGCACGCTTTGTTGAATAACGGAGTCATTGACATCAAACTCATTGATGCACCAGGTCTTAACTTAGACTCGTATCAAACCACTCAGGTGTTTTCCAGACAAGAAGAAATCGACTTGATTGTGTTTGTAGTCAACTCGGAAAATCACTTCACCCAATCCGCCAAAGAGTTTATCAGAGCTTCTGCTGCTGAAAAGAGATACGTCTTTATTGTGGTCAATAAGTTCGATAATATCAAGAACAAGGAAAGATGTAAGCAGAGAATATTGGAGCAAGTCAAAGAGTTATCTCCTGATACCTACAAGAACGCTGAGGAGTTTATCCATTTTGTCAGCTCTGAAGAGGTTTTAGAAAGTTCGGGGCCGGACGGCAATCCCGACGATGACCCTAATGACGATGATAACCGTAACGACCCTGATTTTGATAATTTGGAAGCTTCATTAAGAAAGTTTATACTTGAAAAAAGAGCCATTTCAAAGCTTTTGCCTGCCAAGAGTTATTTGGTCAATATTCTCGGCGACTTGGAAAGCTTGTCTAAAATCAACCAGGACATTTACATCAAATCTAAAGAACAAAAGCTTACAGAATTAAAAAACCAAATCAGTCCAAAGTATAACGATATTTTGAGCAAAAGTATAAAGATCGGTGACACCATCAACAGCGTCATCGAATCAACATACACCACTGTATACAACGACAGCAAGCAGGCCATTTTAAACACCGTCAACCAATTGGGCACTTCTCCTACTCCTATAAAATACCCCGGATTGTCAGGAGTGTTTGAGTTCGCCAAAGAAACACAACAGTTCATGATCTCAAGTGTATTGAAAACATTGATGAATAGTGAAGAAGAGGCCAGAAAATTAACATCGCTCCAAGTTGACGAAATCATCAAGTATGGCCAAAGCACATTGGGCGAAGAGTTCCTCAACGATAAAGTATTTAATCCAGAGCTCATGTTCACCCGAAGACGGGACTCGATTATTAAGAGTCTAAATGATACCATCGATATTGCCGACTTCTTTGATCCTTCTGTCGAATCATTCTTATTATGGGCTGGAGTTCCTTCTTCGTTTGTGGCTACAACTAGAGACCAAATTGAGTACTATAATCCTGTGGGATTTATTGCCAATATCCCCAGTAATGTTGTTGCCCTCAAGGAACTGGTTCCGTCCCAATTGACATTACACACGATCTACTCTTCGGGTAAAATTCTTACTACCGGAGCTCTTATCCGTAAATTCTGGGATTTTTCTCAGGTTTTAACCCCTACAGTAGTCAAACAAGTGGCTATTCCGATTGTCATTGGTATTTCCGGTATAACTTTTTATTACCTTTTGAACGATATTCCTAATGCATTCCCACGAAACCAAGCCAAGAAGATCAAGCACAGAATCAACGAGTCCGATTATCCTCACATTAATGCCACCAGAATCGCCAAGGAGTGTCAAAGAGTATTGAACTATCCTTCTAGACAAGTGATGAACAACTTCCAGACCTCGATTGATAAACGGTCGGTCGAAAAGGAGAAGTTGGAGAACGAAATCAAAAGTGCTGAGATCAGTTGCAACTACTTCACTGATTTGTTGAACAAGGTCAACTACCAACAAGGATTGGTGAGAGATGTTGATATCGAAAGCATCAACACTGTTGATTAGCCTTACTTTTTCATGTATCAACACTATTGATTAATTCCTACCTTTACATGTATATAGCTATTTCTTACGCTGGACGGCCATCAAGGCCAATATTGTAAAGAATACAACAAAGCACAAGCCAAAGCTTACTTCAAATGCCCCCTTGTAGCACTCATTTCCCTTGAAACAGATACCATCGGCATTGGAATTCAGATCGTAAATGTGCCCAAAGTACTTGTTCAAAGTGAAAAGCACAATAGTTGGAGCCACGCAGATAAGACCCCAAGTAGTAGAGAATGTTTTGGTACCAAATTGATCAGCAATTACCGCAGGATACGTACCAAATATAAGACCATAGCAGCCTCCGATAATTGCCGAGGCTAGGGTGACAAGGTGAGGATTATTTACGTTTTTGATGGAGATTAACTGGCCAACACCAAGAAGAATGGTAGTGAATACAACGATCCATAAACGAGATTTGTGGAGCTGTTTGTGGATGTAATCACTTAGAACACCAGCCAGTAAACGGCCTGAGAAAGAAGCAAGTGATATCACCGATACTTGAACCGCCTGGAGAGCAGCAGCCCCTGCCGGGGCATTGGCCCCACGAATGAAATTCAAAGCTCTAGCAATATTTGAATTGGCAAGATTCTCCAGATGAGTTTTATCGTAATTGTACTGGGCTGTCACTACAAAACCCACGGAGTAGATGTACATTTGGCACATTCCCAGTGCTACACCCACTAGTAATAAATGGGTCAAAAACACTTTATCAGTCAATCTCTTCTTTATAATTGTCAATGGCGTCGCTGGCGATTTAGTTACAATTATAGGCTTTGGAGCCGGAAGTCGCGCTGCCGAAGCTCCTCTTTGTATGTCTGGTCTTGATGTCAATGGAATGGTGGATTCCTCTTGGGCAAGATCTCTGATATTTTGGACTTGGATGGGCACATCTGAAAGACTGGATGTGGTACTAGAGGAAGGAGTTCTTTCTCCAATGCCCCAAAAAGAAAACGAGCCTCTCAAAGAGTCTGTAAACAGTCTAGACTTGTGAAGAGTAGGGCCCTCCAAAACAAGAGAGCTGCTGGAATTGGATCTTGAAATAAGTGCCGAGCCTTCTCCATCGTTTACTGCAACTTCTAAATCGGAGTCCTTATGTTCAAGATAAACATGGACAAAGAAGGAGCCGCAAAATGCAATGGATCCACAGAACAACGACAAGAACAAAAGCAAGCCTGCTGTGTCAGTTTTGAACAAAGCAACCGCGAGTACCGAAAATATCGTCGCCGAGAGACCATAAGCACTCACAGGAAGAGCCCCGGCAGACCCTCTGTGGTGGGGAAAATTCGACTGCGCAGCTTTTAAAGTAGCAAAGAAACTGATGATAGACCCAAACCCAACAAACATCATTGAAATACAGATAAGTGGCAAGTTGGACACGATGTTCACATAGATCTTGTGCAAACTAAAGTATCCTACAAAGATACACGTCGAGCCTAGCAAGATGGATAGTTGGGGTCCGTAGTGATCAATTACCAAGCCAGCTGGCAACCCTCCTAGACCAGCACCGACGTTGGTGGCCAACGAAATGGTTGCAGAATCTGAAGTAGTGAGTCCAACTCGTTGCACTAGTTGCGGCGAAAAAACCCCATACAAATATGGCGTTCCTGCTACCAAAGCTACTAGGACCGAGACGCCCAATGCTATTAGGCGCTGGGGCAAATGGTTGGATGTGGCCGAAAGAGGCATACCAATAGTATCGAATAGTGAAGACTGGAAGGTGGAGGACCGGAAAGAAGACTAGGAAGAAATGTTTATCTTGCTTGAATCGCGTAGATTCTGATAAGATATAAATTTGGGCGCACGTGATGAGTAAAAGGGATAGACGATCAATGGCTAGTCAATAGTCGCTACAGCACTTTGGTAGCAATTCCTTGTTCTATACTCTTTCTTTTTTTCTAGGTTTGCGCTTTAAGAATTATTCCTTATTCCTTATTAGCTATTTTCTTGCATGACGGTCTTGGTTGTCCTCTTGGTAATTCTCTCTTGTTCCCCGTTTAGCATTCGCGGTAGTTTTGCGGTAGATCTCACTGCTCACGACATTACTTCTCGCGGTACTTTCTTGCGGTATTCCACGCGGAATTTCTCCAGTGCTGCTTCTCATTACTGTGCTCTCTATTCTATAATGCTGATTCTATATACATTGTATCGTAATCTCATTGCCCTTATGTTTCCCTAGTCCTAGTCCACTCCTGCTCACCGCCATTCTCCCCCGCTTCTTTTCTCCCTAAACATTTTCTCACCGCGAAATAAAATTTCAACGTTCAATCAACCCTGTACATCCTACAAAGACACCTTATCATGACTCGCCTCGACAACCCCGAGTTCTTGAAACAAGTCAACGACGTGTTGACCAAAAATAATGGCAAATCATCAGTATATATCACCCAAAAGAGGCTCTCCCCAGCATTGTCGTTGGACGACAAACCAGGCATCAACGACTTAGCCACCAACGTCACCGACTTCAAAGACCACTTCCACAACCAAACATATCCTGTCTTAATAAGAATAGCGCTTAACGGCAAAGACAAGAAAGATAAACTCAAGTTGTCTACCGTAGTGGATCACGATCGTTTGGATCTGTTCTGGAACGAGTACGTCCAGTTGATCAAGACGGGATTTACTGGCTTGAAGAAAAAAGAACGTAAGAGAGCCAAAAAGGGCAAGGTGGCCAAGTAAATGTATTATACCAAAAATCTCCATGAGCCATCAATTACGACCCACGAATCCATCACTTAGTAAATAGTTCTGATCAAATAGTAATAAACCTATGAATTGAACTACCTTCAATACCGTAGAGAAAAAATGAGAAATGTGGTCTATGTGTACATATAAGAATAAATATTAGTACCAGATATGTAGCGAACAAAAATGTATATACCAATCATGTATAGAAATCGTTAATACTTATAAAATAGAGCACCAAGAAAATCTTGGAGAAAAGTATTACAATGGTGCGATGGTCTGTGCGTGGCTAGCAGCCCTTCAAGTCATGCCTATGTATGTATTAACTTACACATTGCTATTATCTCTCATTCAAGAGATAAGTCTATGTAGTCTGCTCAAAGAATATGTAATACACTAATTGGGTTCTTCTATCAAGATCCCATTGGGGTATATCACATCGATGTCACGAATCACCGCGTCCATGTTATCCAAACTCACTCTCGGAGGCAACGGACTCATGAGTCGGAACTTGTATTTTAATTCAAACCCGTTGAATAGTCTCTCCGCTTCTGTTTGTGATAGAGTGCTGCTTTGTCCCAATACGCCTTCGTTGTAAAGCTCAAGGTATAAAAATATATCTGCCACCTTGCTATCGGCAGCAAAGTTGCGGCTTATCCTGGTTCCATTCTTCAATTTTATGGCGATTCGCGATATGTCGCCGGTGGCCTCCTGAGCAAAACTGCTAGCCTTGTAGTTTAAATACTGTTTGCGGAGCGCCTGGTACTTCTTTTCTGCCTTTTTCGCTCTGTCCAATGCCACCGAGTTCTCGTAGTTGAGGTCTTGCTGTCTTTGAAGAAGCTGGCTCATGTATGTATCGCGAAGCTCGTTTCGTATCTGGACCAATTCGGAGCGATACCGTTCCATTTTACGATGAAACTTGTTCTTAATGAGCTGATTCTCGTCCACATCGTCGCTAAATCCGCCCTGTATCTTCAGCACAAGCGAGATTTTGGGGCTGGTCTTAACAGGCCCCAGCTGCGACATCGTCACCGTTCGGGTGAGACAAAGAAGCCCAAGAAATGGGAACTTCGTTACGTTTAAACTGTTCGCTAGTTGGTACGCTTCTGAGTTGGTCAAGTCTCCTCCCCATATAATAGCGTCATCGTTGTTGTTGAATATGCTGATGAAATTAGGATTGGTGATGATTTTCTGGAAAAGAACCGACGAGCCGTCGTTATTAGGATTGGTCACGTAAACGAAAAGAAATTTGGCCCTGTTGATGGCCATATATAACGCTTGGGTATAGCTTCCTTCAAAGAACGGAGGCAAATATGTTGCAGAGTCCGAGTGCTGTTGTGGCGTGAGGTTATCTTCAAGATCCCTCACAAATTTGTTCACCTTATCTACGGGATCCGTGGTGGGGACTTGGTTGCGGGAGTCCTCAAGGCTCAACGATTGTTGGTCTTTGAAGTATATGATACTGAATATCTTGGCTAAAATACGGAACAAAATCACCAAAATGATGATGATGGGCTTGGCTATACCTATTTTAAGCCAATTCTGTGCTACTCTAGCCCCACTGCTAAGCGATTCTGAGTTGAGCCAGTTTCTTGCTGCAGGCTCAGCAGCTTCATTTTCAAACTCTTGAGGAAATGCACCAGGCAATTGATCAGTCTGCTGGCTGGGAAGCCGTTCGTATGTTCCACCAAATAGCCTACTGATATATGATGGTATTGAGCTCATTTGTCACAGTATAGTCTGTTCTAGTTAGAATTATCTAGCGAGTTTTTTGCGCGTGATTAATTAGTGGGTCTCGTGGGAAAACGTAGGGTAGAGTTAGTGAGAAATTGAATATGCGATGTCTCTGAAGGGTGTGCGCCGTGAAATGGCTAGTAGTCAAGTATCATGACAACCTTACTTGATCAACTTGTGTTAGAGTATAAGGTGCGACAATAAGGGCCGTATCACCTCATCAATAAGACTTGTAGCAATCTATTTGCAAACCACTTGATCTGGCAACTTTACGCAATTATCTTTCAACAAAGCCGCCTGCGTAGCGTAATGGTTAACGCGTTTGACTTCTAATCAAAAGATTCCGAGTT
>JAJMBY010000039.1:0-97887 GCA_030585145.1 Suhomyces faveliae
CAGAACGGATAACGAGAAGCTCAAAGACTGGTGCTGCGGTAGCGAGGGCAGCTAATGTGACAAATGATAAAGTGGAAGTTAATTGCATTGTGTGGATTGATATGTGATTGGATTGATGATAAAACTCGATAGGATAGATATTGCAGCCATATTTATACCAGACGTCAACCATGTTTGGAATCATTTCTAATTACATGTCTAATTTTAGAGATGCAACCTATGACGTAATGACGTAATAGCGTTATGATCGTTTCGCGAAATTTTTTGCAACCCCAGTAATCACTTGCATGAGCATGACCGAAAATAACAAACGCCGCTCATCGCTTGGGCGAATCGAGAAATCCATTACGGCTCGGACCAATACCCCACTCCGACCACCGACCAACCCATAATCAACTAATGAACAATGACATCATGAATTATCCCAAATCACTGATTCACCAAATTCATAACTGTTCCATTGCCAAGCTGAAATTTCAATGTAACCAATTTTAGCTTACAAACAAATAAACAAGCTAATAAACTGAACAATCAGCTACCTGAACAAGCATACACAAACCTGCAACTCTCCATCAATCAGTTTACTCGTCTTACCCATCGCCTCTCATCCATATTTGCAGCTCTTTTCTTAAATAAGCCCATCATGCATAATGTAATCTCTACAAATAAACCTTCACGTATATACTCTTACATAATAGACCCGTAACACTTCTAGCACTATTGGTGTTGATACTAACCAAGAATGTCCAATACTAAAATACAACATATTCCAGTTACACAATGTCTACGTGGCTCGTTTATGCTCTTTATAAAAGTACTCTAACAATTTTTCAACGCAGATACAACTTGCAAATTAAGTATTTGATAAATATACTCTTTCATACTTCTATATAATATTACTGCTGATTGGGGTCAGGAATTATGGACATTGCTCTATTTATATTATTTCACTACCTAACTTATCACTTCTTCTTCTTTGGCGGTGCCCTTTTCTTGGTCACCTTGCTCGCACTCTTTACCTTTACATTGATCAACTTGTCCTTCTTGTCAATCTCCCCACTATCAGTCTCCTCCTTGGTTTCTACCTCATTGGTATCGTCCTCTACTACACCATCGTAATCCACCTGCTGCTTCTTTACACCGCTTCCAATACTATTACCGGTCTTGTAAATTGCAGTAGGATGAACACTGCCATTATACTTTCTGGTAAATGCCGTTTTGACCTTGGTGGGTATTTTCTTTGTCAACGGATCTCCACGTACAAGTTCAAGCTCCATGATCGAATCCCAGTCTTCTTTAGTGAGAAAGTAATGGTCCATAATATCAATCACCTCGTCAATTCCCTGCTCCGAGTGCTCTAAAATAGGTGAAATGAGCTTTTTTCCAAGCACAGGCAAGTAATCTAACCTCAATTCTTTCTTGTCGGTGGATGTTCTGAGCCTGGTGTGGTACTGTAAGTCCTGGAGAATTCTCTGGTACTTCATGGCCTTGGAATTTTGACCCAACCACATGGCAAAGTTGATTCTTCCTGTTACAGTGCCCGCTACACTGGCACTTGGACGTACACATGACATGACTCCATGGAACGGTAACAAGCTCCATTGCTGTTCACTGGACCTAATGAGCGAGTTAACCCGGTCCGAGAGGGAGATATCGTCTGCCGCGTTGGCTACTCTTTCCAAATGATCCATGGGGGTTCTGCAGTCCATGGGCCGTGTACTCAAGTAGTTTTCTTGGATCATCAACGGGGCAAAATCGATATCGTTGAAGTAAAGGTCGATCTTGTCGTTGAGCGAGTGTTTGGAGCCGGGAAGGAAAATCTGTCCGTTCAAAAGTCTGGCGGTGATATCGAACGGTTTAAGTATGGTTTGTTTCTTCCAGCTGGCCGAAACTTCCGATGCTTGGGCACTGCCAATGGACTTTTGGGTCTTGGAAACCGTCGAGATCAAGTTGATCATCTGTCTTATATCGTTATTGGTAGCCTGAACCAATTGTCCAATGACCGAAGGGTCGAGTTTGACCTTTTCACGGTGGGCTATGGTCATTAATCTGGACTTGACTTCGGTTTCGGTGGGTCTGCGGAACGGTAAGTCAAGAGTCACACGGTCGAAAGTCCTCATTTTGGGAAGCGACTTGTCGTTACAGATCAATATGAGAGGCATTTTGGTGATACGACAGAAGGCCGAAAGAGCACCGGCTCCCCCGTGGTCACCACTGGACATTCCGTCCACTTCGTCCATGATAAGACAAAATTTGGTGGAATTGGTACTGTTTTTGTTGAAATATCCCATCACAGACGTATTGTTAAGCACACTCTTGAGGGTCGAGTTCAACAACGATTTGGACCGCACATCCAGCGCATTTTTCTCCAAGATATCAAACCCCAAATCTTTAGCTATGAGATGGGCTGCACTGGTTTTCCCGATTCCCGGTGGACCACTGATCAAACAGGCCCGGAAGATACCCGACCCGTCACTTCCAGCAGACTTGAACCCATTCTTGGAGTTGTCGAACCAGTTTTCCAACCACCGACGGAGCTTTTGGATCTGGCCCTTGTTTCCACAGAGATGGGTCAAGTTGGTGGGTGCATGCTTGACGGTCCAGAGCTTTTCGTCATTACCTACTTCTCTTTCCACAATCCGGGGCTTTCTATCGGATGTCAAAGTTTCCTGTTCTTTCTTTCTTTGTTCCTCCAACTGTCTCTTCTTTTCCGCAGCCTTGGCTTTCTCCCTCTCCTCATCCTCCTGGGCATCTTTCAAAACCTTCAACTCGTCCTCTTCTCTCTTTTTACGGGCCTTCACAGCATCCTCTCCATCTCCTCCTCCCACAGGCATACTGCTTAAAAGCTGAATAAACCCGTCTTCATCAATGGCCTTGACCTTGAGCTGTTTGATCTTCTTGACCTTGGAAGGCCCGGCTTCGTCTCCAATCACCACCAAGCTGGTTTTGCCTGAAATGGACTTGGTCACCTTGGCACCATAACTCTGCGCCAAACTCTCCGAAGCTCCTCGGTCCAATCGTGGTAAAACGCCTGTAAATACAATCGTGAGTCCGGAAAGACAATTGGGTTGCGCTTCGGGTATATCCACAGTGGATCCACTTCCTGGTTCTTCTTTGGCTTTGGCGAAGAAGTTGAATTTTTTGTCTTCTTCGATCTCCGGCAATACCGCATCGGGGATCTGCGCCAATACCTGGTCTGCTGTCATTATGATATTCTTGACATCTTTCTCGACCTCTTTCTTGACATCTTTCTTGACCTCTTTCTTGGGCTCTTTCTTAGGCTCTTCCTTAACTTTTTTGTCTACCTCCATCTTATCATCAACTGCCTTGTCTACACTCACCTTCTTTTGGTCCTTTTCGACCTTCTTTTCTACCTTCTCCTCCTTCTTATCTTCCTTGTCTTTTCTCGTCTCTTCGACCTTTGTTTTTTTCTTTGGAGGCTCTTTTGTCTCACTAATCAATTCAAGATCGTCGTCGTCAAAATCATCATCACCAAATCCATCACTTTCTACCTCAATGTATTCGGGCTTTGGTGCACTCGCTTGTTTCTTGCTGGCAGTCGGTTCTTGTTTGCGCTGAATGTTAGTTCTGATCAATCCACCAATTCGGTACACTTACCTTTTTGCTGCCCGTATTCTTCGATTCGAAAAATTGGCGTATATCCACCATCTTGCCGTTCTTCTCTAAACTCTGTGATTTAATCTCTCTTGAGTTGGCGATTGTCACGTGAGAAAATATCCACGCGTCTACAAAATACTTCTTGCCTATAATTTTACTGGGTATGGGTTAATTGATACAAGTTGCAGGGGAGTTAACGAATGCTGTATCCAGAGTGCTAGAGTCACTATTATTGACAATTATTATCTGTATAAAATTGAAGTGCTAGGATCGCTATTATTGACAATTATTACTCTGTATAATATTGGAGTGATTGAATGCACAGTATTATTTGTAGTGCGAAGAGTGGGTGACACTACTACTTCGTCACAAGTTTATTAGTGCCATTTCAAGGGCAAAGAGTTGCCCGATAGCACTATTATTTGAGTAAACGATATTATGGGTAGCATTATACAAAGTGCCAATTAAATTTTCAATTTCTTAATGTCAGGCTTGGGTGCAAAAATATTTTTTAACCAAATAATATCAATTTTCACTACCAACTACTTTTGATCTTCACGTAACTTCTTAGCACCAAGATCAGTGAAAACATTATGTCGTATTATTTGAATTATCAGCTCACTTGTTGGAGTAGTGAGCACAGATGAGCCTATTCTCCAATAAAAAAAATCCCACTCGGTGCTTCCGATGGCTATATATCAGCCCATCTTGTTGGTGTCAATAATGATAATAAACTAGAAGTATAGCGTGAAATAGCTTCTCAAGCCATTACTCTAACTATCCTTCAACAAGCACTTGAATAAATATAAAGAATATGACATTTACCATGTATCGAATAACTGATGGGTTTTATTTATTTATCAAAGTATTTAGTTAAGGCATGCAATGTAAAGTGACGGTCCGGGCCCCATATATATGAGCTTATACCATATGTTCTGGACTATCTCCTGCTAATAAGTACTGTTCTGAGGCTTTATGAGTCTGGTCATTCTACGATCTTCATGCTCGCTCAAATTTGGGTGCAAAAAATCCAGCACCTATTGTAACCAGCTACGATCGTTGAGCTATTCTGGAGTTTGAACTCGTGCTTGTACTAGTGCAGAGCTGCTAGGGCTGCTAGACTATATATGCTAGGGCTTTAAGGGGGAGTGCTGTGTGTTGTATAGAGGTTTGACTAAGCTGGGCTTGGTAAATTAGTACTGGAAAATAGATTTAACAACCTAAAATAAGTGTTGATATAATACCAATTACTTGATGATGGTGTTATTACTGGATAATGATGAAGCGAGATTTGCTCTATTCTAGTATTTACTTGCACTGAATGAACTACAAAATACCTTAAATTCAAATAATCTAACACCAATTCCCGCAGAATCCTAATTTTATTAATTAATTAACAAGTAACGAATAAATTACTTTTTCTTTCTTTACTTTAAAATTTTTTCTTATTAATACATCATAATTCTTTTTATATATATTAATACTAGCGTTGTTTCTCTACTTATTCTACACTACTTTTCACTCTTTCTCGACTCTTTATCGAGAAAATCAGTCCAGAGCGAAACAAAACTCTGTCTGGTCCCCTTGTCTTCCTCACTGGGTGCTTGGGTATGGCTCAAGCCCGCAGCAACCTTCTGGCTTTTATCCCACTCCAAAAGTCCGCTGATCAACTGAAGAGTCTCAAACTTCTTGGTGTCGCCTCGTGGGATCTGGAGAAAACTGATAAGAACGTTCGATATCAATTCCTTGTCGATATTGTTTTCTTGCGCTCCCTGTTTTTTCAACATCGTGAGCGATTTGGTGAGATGCTCGTTTAGAATCACTGCTTCGTGACGAAGCTTACCGATTAAGAGCTGTTTGTTGTTGAGATCTACTTTGAGTTGGTCTAGTTGGGTTAATTCCTGCTTCAATTCTTGCATACTGGTGTTGTTCTGCTCAAGTTTCTGCTGCAATTCCGTTATTTGTTCACTGGATTGTGCCACCTGCTGCTCAAGTCGGGCCACTTCGCTGTTTTTTTCGTCTACAATTTTTTGAGATGTTTGTTCCTGTTGTGATGCTTTTGATGCCATGTCGGCCAACTTGACCTTTAAGGCTTCGATTTCCGTCTCCTTGCTTCCCTTCAACTCGTCCAACTCCTCGATTTTCAACCCCAAGTTTTTGGTTTCCATCTGCAACTCGTCCTTTATCAAGCTGAACTCGTTGATTTGTTGCTTGAACTCATTATTTTTCTTGGTGAGCTTAGAGTTCTGGTTCTCCAAATTGTACTTTTCATCCTGTAACTCGTCTATTTGGGCCTGATACTCTTTTCTTGACTTGTTCAATGCTTTGGAAAGACGATCGCATTCGTTGTTCAAATCCTCGTTGGTTTCATTGAGCTTTTGGGAAATATCGTTGCTTTTGAGCTGTTCAATCTCCAAGTTCAACTGTGCAATGGTTTCTTTAGCATCCTCAAGTTCGTTTTCCGATTCTTTCATCTTGCTGAAGATGGATTTCATCGACGAGAGCTTGCTGAGAAGCGTATCGTATGATGATTGTATTTGGTCACGTTCGTTTTGGGATATTTCAAGCTCTTCGACAAGTGAATCGTATTTGGCTTGTAAATCATCTCCATTACGTTCTCCGTTGCTTTCTCCATTACTCGTCTTCTCCGCTAATTGTTGATCTTTATGTTGAACTTGTAATGTGAGGCTTTTGACTTGTTCTTTGAGTCTTTCGATCTCAATCTGATGGTGTGAATCATCTAAGTCCGCAGTGTTCTCGGGGTTCTCTTGGTTGGATTCGTTCTCGTTGGATTCGTTGGATTGGTTCTCTTGATCATTTTGGTTGGTTTCTTGGGTTTTCTCATTCTCATTCACCTCAACTCCTTCGCTTGGAGTATCTGGCTTGGCTTTGGACTTCTTCTTGTTCTTGGCCATTGCTGCCTGGTGGTGTAGTGTCGGCAAGACACATAGCCTTAAAATAAACTTCAGTCTGTTTTGTCACGTGACACGAAACTAGTTGCAAATTAGTTCAAGCAAAGAGGTTGGTTAATTGGGTTAATTAGGTTAATTAGGTTGGTTCGAGTTGAGCAGATCTATGAGTTAAGCGGGTTTATGGAATATCTGGGTGTATGAGTTATTTGGGTCTACGGTAATCGGGTCTGTGGTAATCGAATCTATGAGCTACGGGTCTGTGAGCTACGGGTCTATGAGTTAATGGCATGTTTAAAACCTGAATAAATGTAAGTGGCTTAATACAGGCAATTCCATAGACTACATAAAAGCAGCCATTCTTTGCCTGTACTCAACCCTTAGAATGAATGGTACAGATGGGTATGTGCAGCCATGTCTTCGTATGCTTTTCGCATTCTCCACGTGCACAATATCACGACACTCACCAACTACATCAATCACTATCAGTCAGTAATACCACAGTCCATACGTGGCTCATTTCATTATGGACTTTATTGACTTTGATTCGTTCCAATCGGGCGAATCGCTACCCCAACCACAACCGGCATTGCCCATACCAATAGCCAACATCGAAAACTTGGGCAAGCGATTCAACCTAAACACTTTAACCAACCTCTTGAGTCTGGATGAAAAACCAGACAAGAATGAACCGGATTCTGGCAGTCAGTCGGATCCAAGCAACCAATTGGCCCAAAAATATGCCAAATTATCCATAGCTTTGCTCGACAACAGCCTGCAGAAGCCTATAAGCCACCCGACAGAGACGATAGAGAGTGCCGCCCCGACCAGTTCATTATCGACACGGCTTTCGAGAGTTTTGAACAACCACATGTCCGATACCGTGACGCGTGAAGTTTTCACGACGTTACAGGACAAGTTCAGTGGCCAAATAGCCCACGATCTCATTGAAACAGGGATAGTAGGATCGCTAGCTAGAAAGAGATTGTGCGGAGAAATCGAGGGAGAATTGATCAAGAATCAGACGTTGGTGCTTAAAGAATATTATCCGGTCATTAGCCAGTTGAAACTGTTGCAAGAAAGTTTGTCAAAACTTAATGAACTCAACAAGCAGACTAATGAAAAGGTGGATCGAAACTTCGAGGTATCGTCGAGTTTCAACTACAAAATCAAGGCGTTGCATGAAGAAAAGCAGTTGATCGGCCTCAAAAAGAACTTATTGATCAGTTTCAAAAAGAAGTTCACCCTCAACGAGTATGAAGAGTTTGTATTGAGCTCCGGCGAAATCAATGACGAGTTCTTCGAAACACTACAGAAGGCAGAGAAGATCAGCGAGGACTGTTCCATATTGTTGGCTATCGACAATCCACAACTAGGACTCAAAATCATGTCCCAAATCAACCTGCTTATCAATAAAGCCGTGGATCGTATTGTGGTGTTGTGCAACAAGACGTTGCTGAATCTCTATGCACTCAACCAAAAGTCAAAGCTCAACACATTGCGCCAGTGCTTGCGATACTTGAAAAACAAAAACTACTTCAATAACATCATCAGTAACTTCGTGGACTCCAGATCCAAGAGTTTGTTGGACGAGTTTTTGACGGAAACTGCAAAGAATCACGACAAGCAAGACAGTTTTGACGTCCGTCCTGTGTTTGTTTCAGAACACGATCCGGTTCGGTACGTGGGAGATCTCTTGGCATACATTCACTCGATCGTGGTGAACGAAACCGACCTTATCCACTCCATTTTCGAGACAGAATCCAACGAGTTGCAGCAATCCAATGACAAGAGTGAAGAGTTCGGTTCGGTCATGACCAGTATATTGGACCAGGTTCTTAAGTCCATAGCTAGACCGTTCAAATCCAAGGTGGACCAGATCATCACGTCCGAAACCAAGCTTTCAACCATCCATTCCATCTTCAATTTGGTCGAATTGTACTCGATTATGTTGTCGAAACAACTCTCTTCCAACGAATTGTTGAAGACGATCGACTACTTGATAGAATCGTCAAGGGACAGAATTGTCAGCGTCATAAACTCAAGATTATTGACCATTCAAAATAGTAATCTGGCCAAACTAGACTTGAATTTGGACTTGCAGCCTCCCGAATGGATAATCGAGTACTTCGGCGACATTTTGCCCATTATTGACCAGAACTCCTCCTACTCTGCCCAGTTTCTCAATACCATTATAGACAGACCCATTGAGATCTTTTACGAGCATGTTCAAACCAACAAGCTCTTTACGGTGAAACTGGACCAGTTAATATTAAAGCTCAACTTTCTCGACTTGGTGCTTTCCAAAATCATTCCTATCAGTTTGTTAGGCGATAAGGTGTTGGAATTGGATCAAAAAATGAACCATTTAACTCAGCAATTGGGCCAACAGCAACTCGACCATTTACTATATGGATGTAAGCTTTTTGACAGCTACAACGTCATGAACATGATTTATCCTATCAATAACGAAGAAGAGTTTGAACCAATGATGTATGAACCTATCAAAGAAAACAAGTTGTTCAATAAAGAGTATATAGCAGAGATCATTCAACAGACCAGTGAGTTTTTGCCCAATGCATTGATGGATATCCAGAAATCGTTGCTCAAGTTGAACTCGCCTACTACAGTCAATGAAATCGTGATGAATTCGTGCGGAGGGTTTTGTGATTTCTATGAAAAGTTTGGAATGGTCGTGGCAGAGTTTTTGGGCATGGAGTTTGCTTGGAGTGGAAATGAGGTTAGGATATTGTTGGGAGTAGAGACCGAATAGTCAATGAAGAGTCTACGAAGTAGACTATAGATACCCAGTAGAGTAGCCAAGTAGTCTTTAATAGTCAACTGATACTACTTCTAAAACATTAAGTATCGTCATTTGTAGTATAGTAGAGTAGTCTAAACTTTATAGACCATCTGTATTATCTTCTCAGACCATTAGTCTTTATGTAGTTTACGAGAGTATTTAGATTCTGCTAACTGTGCCCCCATTCTGTTTTATATTCTCAATTTTTGGTCTATCCCATTTTGGTAATTTGCAGCCATCGTGTTAAAACTCAACTCAACATTAAGTCAAACTAAGGCCCAACTTGAAACGGGTAATAGGTCTGATTAGTTTAATCAGCAACTTTTTATGCTCAATTCTCAACTGATTCTCTTATCTTTGCTGGCTTTATTGTAACTTCACGAGCTATTCTCGCTATCGCTCGTTCATACTATTCGTAGCCTCTGCATGAGAAGAATTCTACAACTTTGGAACTGCCTTGAACCCTATTTAAACATAAACGGAACCTCCACATGTCAGTTCCTAATAAATAGTATTTCTCCTAAATACTCTTCGCAACTTGAGTAATAAAACTAAATAAAGAGTATCAAACCTATTTTTATAGTCTGTAGAGGCAGATAGACAAATGAGTCTACTCTATACTACTTGGACCACCTCTTCCATATCCCTCCTTTCCGTAGTAGTCCATCCTATAATGACCCTTCTCTCCTTCCCAGGTATCCTTTTCCAACATTGCCATGGCTTCGTACGGTGTCAAGAGCGGCTTGTCAAAAGCATAGCCCCAGTCAATCGACAATCTAGGACACGCTACCTGCACAAACGCATCTATATCGTCAAACATTGCCAATTTCTGAGGAAATATTTCACTCAATATAATCTTTACTACTTTATAACCCTTTTCAGTCAAGCCCTTTTCAAGCTTTGCCAACGTTACTGGGTTTCCTTGACGTCCCAAAGCCCCCAAGATCAAGCCGATCTTCTTGGCACCTCTGGCCTTGGACATGGCGTCGTCTCTCACCTTGATCATCTGGTCTTGGTCGTAGTATTCTCTGGTAAATTTACGAGAGTATGGATCGTATCTATAGGCAGGAATTTCGGGATTGTGAATCAAAGAACTCTCCAAATGGAACCTTCCGTCTCCCACGTATACCGTAGCAGTAATTTGGTTAGGATCTAATCGTACTGAAGTGCACCCAAGCACCTCTCCTTTGGATAACGGTCTGATCTGAGGAGCTATTATGTAGAGGGTATGTTCATCATTTTCAAGTTTTTGCTTGATACTGTGAATAGTAGGGTTGAACTGGATGGTTCCAAACGTAGCCAACTGTGCTCCTTTGTCAAAATTGAGCTTGAGTGTCTTTAAAAGATGCTCTTCGTCAATGTTAATAGTCACAAATACATATAGCACTTTGATTTCGGTGATATCAATAGGAACTAAACACAGATGGGCATAGTGGATGATAAAATCACAGTCCAATGACCGCGCAGTATAATCGTCTATACAACATGCACCATACGAAACGTCTCCCATGATAATGATCTCTACCTCACAGAACTGTTCAAGTATATCTGAGATGATCATGGAGTATATGAGTAAACCCTCGGGCATTTGGAGAGCCACTCGCTTTGCATTTTGTTTTCGAATGTTCCATACTGTCTTGTGGATTTCAAAGTTGTAGTTTGAAGGCAAGAGCCTTATCGCTTCGTTCAAGTCGGCATCTTCCAAGATGGAGTCGGGGATCTGGTTGATTACCCTTCCAATAGGTTTTTTGTTATTTTGGACCAAGGACTGTGAGTCGCCAGAGGCTGTGACCTTCTTCCCGATAAACCTCCGCCTGGCGATCTTGGGTTTCTCTTCTACAGGCAGCATACAGTTTGACATAAAATAGTGATGTAGAAATTTACATGGGATGAGTGTCACGTGATATTTCATGCGATGAGTTCAAGACGAGTGGAGATTGGAGATTAGTGCTGTATGATGATTACGCCATACTTTAGCGTTAACCAGGACGATGAGTTCATCTACATCGATGTAAAAGTATCACATGTGAGGTTCAGTGCCGCCTCCATCGAAATGGTGGTGGAGAACGAGGTGTTTATCTTCAGCATGAGTCCGTACTATCTTAGGCTCCGGTTCCCGTATGCATGTGTTGATGACGAAAGAGCTAATGCTACGTTCGACTCGCCCAATGGATGTGTCAAGATCCGGATTTGCAAGCAAGAAAAGGGCCAGTTCTTCCCTGATCTCGACCTTACTACCAAGCTTTTATCACGGAAAGCCGAGTTGGACAGCAACGAATTGAGAGTAGCAGGAGCAACAGAGCCAAAGGTGGAACCAAATGGAACAAAACCACTCATACAAGAATTGGATGTAAACCATACCGATATCGCCGAGAATAAACAGACAGCTGCCAAAGACTTGGAAGAAGGCGAGCAGTTTGACTGGGAAATCCAACAGCAACAAAACGCAGAGTCTATTACCGGCATCAAGTATGGATTCAATAACCAATACGACAAAATAGTAGGAGTTTCCATGACGTCAGGAAACGATATCAACGAGCTCGGCGACCCCGAGGGAACTGCCGAAACCGACCGGATCATCGAGCGACTCATCAAAGAAAACATCAAATTTGACCCAGAGTACTACGCTGCTGACTATATCATGGAGAAATACCCCAGCCCCGATGACGACAAGCAGATTGGCCAATTGATAGCATGGACCAATCCAGTAACCAAGCGGTTTTTGAAATGGTACAAATCGCAGAGTTCGCACGAAAATTTGCAGCCGTCACAAATCATGCCGGTGGAGTTCAGCAGCACCGAAAAAGAGCAGTTGATTGCACTTCCGCGCAAATCGTATTTGGTGGACGCCGATACCAAGCGGCAGCTATTGTTGTTGGTGGTGAACTTGTTGTTTGCGTACCACTTTGATCTTCGGGAAACCGAAGGCGACCACAACATTGAAAGTGCATGGACTATCGGTAAGCTCACGCCGCAGTTTTCGTTCTTGGACAGCCAGGTCGCGGTAGCAGGCCCTGCCAATAGCGACAACGGGTTGCGCGCGGCAGTGATTGCAGGCGTGCGTCGCGCGCTTTCGTACCCATTGCACCGGAACTACAGCATGGTGGCCAAGGTGTGGGACGACGTGTACTACACGCTTAGAGGAGGAAAGAGATTGGTGCTCCAGTGCTTGCTTGATCTCAAGGAATTGTTCCGGTTCCATGACGTGTACTATGTGTACGATCAGATCTGGCTTCAGGACGTGTGTGCGTGGCTCACCAGCGACGACGTTAGCGAGGCGGTGGTGCGAAACTTGGCCCACGATGTGCGCAAGGAGTATCGCCAGCTTCTGCGAGCCGACATTACGTTTGAAAAGGTAGACACTGATAAGATGGATGAGGGAGGAGACGAGGATGTGGATATTGAAAATGAGATTGCCAAGGGTGGCGACGATATGGTGGTTTTGGGACTTGATGAAATTGAGCAGATGGCCGAGGAGCTGTTCCGTGCGTACCAGCAGCAGTAGAAAAAAGAAGAGTAGATCAGATACAAGTAAATCAGATAAAAGTAGTCCAGAGAAGAGTAGAAGATGAAGTAGACCAGGGAAGAGTTGAAGACGAAGTAGAAGGTGAAATGATAGTAGGTATTCCACTTGATGTGGTAAAGTATTGGAGATCCCCTTCAATACGCACCAAGATTTAGTGAGGAATATTTTTCCTTGGCTGCGAAAAGTGAAAAGTCGACTGGACAAACATGCAAGTGGCCCGACATTAAATGTAATGGGTAATTTCCTGGCTCAGACTGGTCTCAGCACAACGCTTTACAACACCGATTCTAAATATTCCACAGGCTTGAATTCGTTTTTAACCATACTCGCACTAGCTTCATTGTAAGACCTTCACTGTAAGACCTTAACTGTAAGACATTCACTGTGCACAAGCATCGCTCTTGTCAAGACGCTTGATAACCCAACTCAATATTGATATAAGTCATGTAATTGATCTAGCTGAACTGGTGGAGCAAGGCACTCGCCACATGTGTAGTTGAGCCTCGAAGAAAAGTCCCAAAATTCAATCCGCTCGCTACTAACCAGCCATTGCTCGTCTATTCGCAGCCTAGACGAGAGAAGGTAGGTATTGACATGAATATAAAAGACAAGATATAATACAACATGTCAATATATGTACAAGATATCAATATGTACAAGATATAAATATGTATAAGATATCAATATATGAATAAGATATCTGTATGAATATGAGTTATGTATGAAGATCAATATTATCAAAGCCGCAACATACTACCTGCATCAACCTAAGAGCATCTTCGGCAGCCTCAAAATCAATAAAGACCCAATGAAACTAGAAGAAATGGACCAATTTTCTACCAAAGCGCCCATTAATTTAAAACCACTGAATGCTACGATTTGTCAATTACACTGAAATACTCATTATGAAGGACTGCAGGCGTTTCTACTACTACAATTACTTTTGTGATTTGTGACTATGACTTTTGATTATAACCTTTATGCTTTTTTGTTGTTTATTACCGGACTACGATCTATTCCCACGCAGTCACAACCCAATCTATGAAATATGTACTTTTATTACCGGCTGTACGGCGATAGGATATCATGAGGATACCGCCCCACATTCAGCAGTTGTCGCCTGTGGCCAGGCCCTGGAGGGTTGGAGTCGGGGTCGACCTCGTCGTTGTGGATTTTGGAGGTATTTGCCAGGGCCAATTCGATACTCGAATCCATGTTCATGTCGTCCTCGGGTATGGTATCGTTGGCGATGGACTCTTTGTCATTGGTTGTGGGAGTGGACGTCTCCACCGGGTCCGACGTTGATTTGTGTCTTTTGTGACCGTGTGGTTGTAGCTGGGGCTGGGTGCGAAAGTTCATGATATTGGGACCGCTGGTGGGCCCGTCGGGTTTCCAATGGTGGAACTGGATGATATGCTGGAACGAGGTCATGGATTCTTGGGACGGGGGCTGGTCCAGTTTATTTTTATGCAAGGGTTGGGCTGGTGAAGGTTTGACCTGGATGGTGGATGTGGTGCCGGGGGTGGGAGATGCTGCAGAAGACGCAGGGGTGATGGTACCAGGAGAGAGGGCGTTTTTGGGCTTGGACAGGTCAGGCCGGGTCATGCGCGTGGAAGACGACGCTGTGGGCATCGAGTAGTGTCTCAGGTGTCTTGTTTTGCGAGCATTGGATGTAAGGCCGCGGTAGGGGGTGGACGGAAGCGCCAAGTTGGCCACGGCAGCAGCACCCAATTTGGCCGGCAGAAGAGGTCTACGTGCCGCCGGGGGGTTGATGGCAGAGCCACCAAAGCGGTAGCTTGTGGGAGGGCCAGATGCGTCGAAGTCGCGGCTGGAGGAGCGTGAATGGGACCTGTAGGAGTCGGTCGGTATGGGGACATTCGGATCGAATGACGATGGCAGGGGCGCGGAAGGGTTTGCGCGTGTCTGGAGGGGCGTTTGCTGAGGTGTTTGTTGTGTTGGTACGGCTGGCCCAGGGGCGGGTGGAGTCTCGCCCACACACATCATGGGGATCAAGTTGGCGGGGATTTGGGCCTTGAGCGCGGTTTGAAGAATGGCCAAGTTTTTGCTGGCGATCTCCAATTTGTAGAAGTCTTGCTTTGTTCTTTCCTGTTCGCCACGAAGCTTTACCGACTCGATATACGCCTGTTCCGAGTACGGGAACGACGTGACCGAGGGCCCGAGAAGCGCCAACAACCCGGTTTGGTCTATATCTGGACGAGGAGAAGAGCCGGTCGGCGGCTTGGTGGAAGATTGGATTGATTCGGAATGTGGTGCAGCCGCCGTTGGGGACGGCGACGGACGAGGAACGGTTTGAGGTGGGCGGGGCGGTTGTGAATCTTGGAATTTGCTAATGAGAGAATGAACATTGATTCCCGAGCCTGGCCCCGCCGTACCCTCTCGCTTGGAATCTTTGCTCATACGAATATCAGCAACAAGCGCACGGGACGATTAGGTGGTAAGATAAAGAGTATATTTATGATTTGATGATGTATTGGCTGCGCGCAACTCAAATGCACTACTAAACAAGGCGAAGCGAGCGGCAATCTATTGTAGCGAGAAAATGAAGAGCGTGGGAGTGCGAAATGAGAGGTGGAGTGCGAAAGATCAGAGGTCAAGGTCAGGGAGGTCAAGAAATGGTGTGAACTAGGTGGAGGAGATCAAAGAGGTGGAGGTGTGATGTTGTTTAGTGTTGTAGTATGGTGTGAAAAGCAACAGGTGTGTAGCAAGATACCGTTGTGGCAGCAGTAGACTGCCCAAACCCTGGAGCGATACATTCTAGCAACAAAGCCGCAGGCGGGTGCGAATGGGAGCAACAATGACTTATAGGCTAGATCAATAGACAGGCGAGGTTTCTAGAAACCAGCGCACATCTACTTTACTGCTACTTTACTGCTACTTTACTGCTACTTTACTCTGCCACTCTTTACTCTGCCACTCTTGACGCCTCCACTTTACACCTCCAGTCGTACTCCTTCTTCACTCTTCACTACTCCTTTCTTCTATTTTTCTTCTATTTTTATCCCGATTTGTTCTTCTCGTGTTTGCGCCTAATCACGCGCCTTCCTCCTACTGCATCTGGCACAAGCCGTGTTTGATTCGGTAAACTTTATCCGAATCCAGTTGCTGTCTGTGTTGCGCTGCCACGGTTGCCGAGCCTGGAGAATAATTTGGCTTCTGGAACCTGTCTTATCGGTTTCCAACCAAACCTCTACAACCTGAACTCTCAGCTCGCACAAACTGAAACTTTCAGCTCTTGCAACCTGAAAACTTTCAACACTTACAAACTCAAAACTACGCTCGCTCTCGCAGCTCTCGCTAAGTTCTCTCGCTCTTCACTGTCTTCTTGCAAACTTCTCTCGCTTCCGCTCGTTCAGTTTGGTCTATTCTGTTTTATCTTACACGTATATTACTATGTCAAAAGATCATTGATCTTCATGCTCGACCGTCTCATTCCCGGCTCCTGGCCGGTCTTGGTTTCGGTCTTGCTGCTATCTATCTCGTACTTGGAGTCCGACAACCCTGCTGCAAGTAAAATTGTCGATATGCCTCCATCATTCTTACACGGACTGGAGATGGTATAACTCTTCCCAGTAGAGCCTTTGCGCCCATAATCGCTGGTTATGGGCGATGTCTGCGTTGGTTTGCTCAACGACTGAAGACACTTGGACGCAGTCACTATATCCAACATTTCATCGTCATTTACACCCACCTTGGGCTTTTTCGCAGTCGCGCTTCCGTTAGGCGTCAACGCATACAGCGACAAGTGAGTATTGATGGGTGTGACGGGTTCAGTTTTACGCGGAATATAAGACGTGGGTGACTCCAAGTATGACTGTGGCGATGAAGTATATGCCGGTTGCGGCAATGGCAAAAGCTTGCCTTTGGACTGCTTGGGCTGCGCCTTGATACTTTCTTGTGCGAGTCGTTTCTCTTCTTCCAACCTTCTCTTCTCCTCACTTTCATGAAGACTTTGAGGAACAAAATACTCAAGTTGTTGTTGGTCAGTAGCCACCTCGTCCAACTTCAACTCGCCGAATCCTCTATCGGACGGCTTAAGGCAGTAATCAGGAAAGTCCACGCCAAAAATAGGGACGAGTTCGTAGCGAATGTAGTAGCAGAATCGACGTGCCAATACTTTACATAGATTGAAGGGTAGCCATGTGCCTTGGATCTTGAGGAACCCGCCTCGGATCCGCTTGATGTATGGCTGGTACTGTTTTGGAGTTGATTCCAAGAGTTTTACAATGTCGGCCTTTAAAGACGAGCTGGAAGTCAGCGAGGGAGATGTCAAGTTCTCGCCGATTGAAGCACAGAGCGATGCCTTCCATATTCCCGTCAAGTGCACAAATCCAGTGGAGTAATCCCAGATTATCCAGTGGTTGTTGATCAGGTATTCATACACTGTCAAGTAGTTCCGCACGGCATCTATGGCCGAAGTCAGGTACTTCTTGACCTCGATATTAGGATACACAGAGTCTTTCAACTCCTGGACCTTTTCCGGCGGGATCTGCTGGTTCAGGTCCAATTTGTGGATTGGATAGTTGATACTGGTCTTTGCAACGAGCGTGGACGTCCTCGATTTCTTTTGCTTGGGACCTACCGGTGCAGCCAGGGGGCCCACGGAGGGCGTGGCACTAAATATGGCCTGGGTGGGGTACATATCATGGTACGAACTAGCCTTGCGGTGGCTTCTAAAGGTGAACTGGGCCGGAGCCTGGTCGTACGACTGGTTAATGGGGAACTGGTTTACGTATACGGGGGTTTTTTCAACGCTTGGTGCGAAATTGAAACCGGAGTAGTCCGCGTAGTAAGGAGCTGCCATCGAAGTGTGCGCAAGTGCGCTCTGGTTCGGTATCGCATACAGGCGCTGGTACTGTGCGTGTTGGAGTGGCAACAGGTACGGCATCTGGGGTGCATATTGGTGTGTGTTTGGTTCTGGCGATGCTATTGGGTGCGTTGAATGTGCTGCCACAGCCGACGGTGCCGAGGGGTGACGTTTATACGCTTGGTAGGGTGATATCATGTAGGGCTGTTGGGGAATGTGGTGATGAAGTTGTTTGGGCGGGTTTGGCAGTGGCGCCTTGTGTTGGTTCTGGTGCAGGTACGATGCTGAATACATCATAACGTGTTTATATTTGTGTGGTTGGCTTAAGCGGTATTGCTAAGGGGCTGCGTGGCGAACGAGATAAAAAAAATCGCTATCAAAGCTGTCAAGGGCGGGTTACACACGAGCTCACAGCGGAGCAAGGGAGCGAAAGTGCTCAAGGTCAGCAAACGAAAAAAGCGTGGTGAACAAGTACTACCACAGCAATCAAGGAAAAAAGCAAATAGGTGAAGGAAAATTCGAGGGGGGGAAGATCTCGGGGGATCGGGCATATATATATAGATGATGAACGGCGGACGGACACACCGGTTTTGGCATTGACAGGCTTAGGAGAGGCGGGAGTGCGGTGATTTGCGCAGGGAATTGGGTGGTGGATTGTGCGGTGATTTGTAGCGATGTCATCCATCAGTACGGAATACAGAGCAAGATCATAGGAGTATTGTGTGGTGAGTTGGTGGGTATTGTGATGGATGTGTAGGCTCGGTGTTGTCAAAGTTGTTGGTATTGCTGGGGGACTTGTTCCTACGTTGGGTGAAGGATTATTTCAGTGCTGTGACAATCGTTTCATTTAGATCACTCGATCGTCAACAATAGTATTATTGATTGCGTACAACCCTTACGGGCGTCAAACCTTATTATGTGCAAACGATTATTTCTTGTTGCCACAAAAATACCCCCAATTGAGCGATAGTCACTACTGAGTTATACATTTTTGTGCGTCTATTTATTATGGCATCCTTTATAGAAGGTTGTCCAGAACCTTAACCTTGCCCTTTGTGGAATCGCACAATCGTTTAAACATAATAGCTGCTTTTCTAATTGAATACACATAGACGTATTATCTGTTTTAGTTGCATTATCCTTGCGATTCCAGAATTTTTCAGGTCACCCTGTTCTTAGCACCATCGGATCCAACTCTTGATTCTCTGCATGAGTTTTCCATATGATGTAGCTTTCTGCATGATTTTTCTCCAACACCTCGTGGTAATGCATGGCGCTCTCTTTCAGATAGTGACGGTTGTCTGCATGCTGCTGCCCATCGGCAATCCATCTTTGCTGCACATGCTAAGTTCATCTCCGAATCTTGGGTGTGCACTTAAGCCTTTGCTCAGAAAACGGTACTACGTAGACAGGATCCGCCCCGGAGAACTACTCTAAATATTTTAGGCTTTTTCTTTTCACTACACAATAGATACCGATCAATTATAGCAACTGGTTTCATTGGTTTTACTGTTTTATCATTTTGGCAACTCTAGCAGTGCTCGTATTAAGCTTTTTCTGCGCATCCCATCATTCTTCGATCCTTCCCCCTTTCTATCCCCCTTGCGCTATCTAGATACTGCGATTGAAAAAAAAAAATTATTCACTCGTGCTACTAGACTGTATTGGGTTGTGCGACTATGCTGTATTGTGCAACTAGGCTGTGGCCTGTCCTTATCAGTATAATTGCTATTTGGAACTAGTGATTCTCGAGTTTTAGCCAAACCGAGGCGTTCCGCTGATTTTCCCAGATCCATATCGTTTCAACCCAAGCCAATTTCAAATCATCGATTGGCTCCGGCTATTTCAGCCCGTTCTCTTTGTTACAAATTGGTCCGAGGGACCTGGTGCATGCGAATTTGCCTCAAATTACATAATTCCCGATTTCGTTTCAGCCACTTTGGTGCACTTTCGTTCTCGGCATGCAACGAACATACTAACAACTAGATAATTAACAGATTTGTTCTCAAGTCTATGTATATACTATAAAAATTATTTTTACGCAAGTGTGCTCTAACCTAAACCTATTGTAACGAATAATATACGGCGGGGACTGGAAAAGTTTGAGGGGTTGCTCCCCAGAATAACCCATTACACTCACAGGTTGCTGAAATATACTTTGTTCTGGTGTGAAATTGCAAAGTAATTGGCATTTCTAAATATACCCAAACTCGGGTAATTTCATTCGCAACATGTGGCCAATTTCTTATTGTTTTGGCACCTCCATGCCAATAAATGTGAAACCTGTCGAGGCTGGTGGACCACATAGCTTTTTCAAGGGTATCGAACCAGACTCCAAGGCTCGCGACCAAAAAGGAGAACAAACCTTTCACCCCCTCTTCATATATCGCAACATACGAATTTTGTATAGGAAGCGGACCAATTTTTAAGGAAAAAATACGAGAATAAAAATATAGTACAAGGTAGAAATGCAAAAATATACTACAAGGAAAGATATGCAAAAAATATAATACAAGGAAATGAAACGAAATATGGTTAAAGAAAAGATATGCAATGAAATGTCCGGTTAAATACAAGTATTAGCGCAAATTAGCGTAGGAAACCGAAATATCGTCATCATCTTTTGGTATTCTGGCATCGCCAAGTTTGGGGGTTTGTAAACCATTGGCTATTTTAGTGCGTCCCCACATTTCTGTAAATTTGTCAGAGCGAAATTTTCTCTTGACGTTGAAACAACAGCAGAATGGTAGTGGCACCATTGAGAAGCTGTGGTATTAATGGGCTAGGTAGATCCATGGCATTACGTCCTAGGCCCAACAGTCTCTATAGATGGGCAAAAAACTACAGTACCAACATCAACACTGAAAAGGCAAAGAAGCCACTCAGTCCACACGTAAGTATACAAGCAAGGAATCGCAAGAATTGCCAGAAATACAGAAACGTACAAGTAATTACTAACCTCAGAACGCTTTCTACAGACAGTTCAGCCGGCCATTCGCCAAGATCTGTGCTCTTTCTATAGGCACATACTACGCTCTCTTCGCACTCTGGGAGTACTTGGAAAAGCAAGAAACACATAAGTAGATTTACCATTAAAAAATAAATGATTTATACAGTATTAAAGTCATGAGCACTTCCGGATTGCTATATCTATGAATTAATTTTTGAATTGAAGAGGTTTACACATTTACAGCGTTTCTGAGTCTGTCAGCAACGGAGTCCAAGAATTCGTTGGTGGTGACGTATGCGGAACGTTCGGTTTTTCCACAAGCAAGGGCCAAATCTTTGGTCATGATACCGTCTTCTTGAACAGTATCAATGGTGGCCTTTTCAAGCAAGTTGGCAAAGTCCACCACTTCGGGGGTTTGGTCGAGCTTTCCTCTTTGGGCAATACCTCTGGACCATGCGAAAATAGATGCAATGGAGTTAGTAGAGGTTTCCTTACCCTTTTGGTGTTGTCTAAAGTGTCTGGTGACGGTTCCGTGGGCGGCTTCAGATTCGTAGGCTCTGCCGTCAGGGGTCATCAAGGCCGAGGTCATCAATCCCAAAGAACCGAATCCCTGGGCCACGATATCGGACTGCACGTCTCCGTCGTAGTTCTTCAAGGCCATAACGAAACCCCCCTTAGACTTGATCATTTGTGCGACCATGTCGTCGATTAACCGGTGCTCATACCACAAACCCGCGTTTTCAAAGTCCTTGGCGTAGGTGGACTCGTAAATCTCTTCAAAGATATCCTTGAATCTACCATCGTATCTCTTTAAGATGGTGTTCTTGGTGGACATATACAATGGCAAGTTCTTGGAAAGAGCCATTTTGAACGAAGAGTGGGCAAATCCGCGGATGGATTCGTCGGTGTTGTACATGGCCAATCCGACACCCGATCCCTTGTAGTCGTAAACGGTGCGCGTTTGGACGGCACCTCCGTTAGCGGGCGTGAAACTCATTTCCAACTTACCTGGTTCGGAGATGACCAAGTCGGTGGCCTTGTACTGGTCTCCGTGGGCATGTCTTCCGATGACAATTGGCTGTTCCCAGCCTGGGATCAAACGGGGAACACGAGGAATAATGATGGACTCACGGAAAACGGTTCCTCCCAAAATGTTTCTGATGGTTCCGTTTGGCGAGACCCACATTTTTTTCAAGCCAAATTCGGCCACTCTTTGCTCGTCAGGCGTAATGGTTGCGCACTTGACACCCACACCGTACTGGTTGATGGCGTTTGCGGCGTCAATGGTGATTTGATCGTCGGTCTTGTCACGCGCAAGAATTCCCAAATCGTAATATTTCAAATCAACGTCCAAGTATGGATTGACCAACTTGTCTTTGATGACTTGCCAGATGATTCTGGTCATTTCGTCACCGTCCAATTCGACAATTGGGTTTTTGACTTTGATTTTGTCCATCAATTGGGTTCTGGTGCTGAACCCACGAATGCTGGTGGAACGAAGTCCATTTTTGTACAAGGATGCTGCTCTAATCATTGTTGCGGTTTAGATTTCTTGGGGTGGATTGTCGGGAACTTATATGTGAGTCGAAAATTTTGTGCCGGTTTCGGTGCGCTTTCGGTCTGAGTCACGAGCAAACCCCGGAATAAACTCATCCATGTCCGATCAAGGTTACGGCCCATGGTGGTAGCCTATTGTATCTAGCCCACGGTATCTAGCCAATGAGTATTGTAGCGAGTGTACTTAGGCACGTATCGATCAATTGTGATTTCAGATACTATACGAAGTGTAAATGTTGCGAAATGTAGAAATTCTACAAAAAGTCTCAAAAACCAATGATTACAAAATTATTACCGTATCAGGAATGGTACGACATACAAAAATAGCAACATTCTATATCTGATCTTTCTTTTACTTCTCTCTTTTACTCCTCTCTTTTACTCCTCTCTTTTACTCCTCTCTCTTCCTTCTCTCTTAGCTCTCTCTTAGCTCTCTCTTAGCTCTCTCTTAGCTCTCTTACTTCTCTCTGCCTGGCCGTTACCCTACGCTCTCACGTGCGCCCTGTATGCACTCCTCATCCTGCGCCCGTGATGTCCATGAAAATATACGCCTACAATCATAGCCTGTTCAACACTATCTTCTTGTACAAGACGCCACGTAATCTTCTCTCATCCATTTCGGATAATTGTCATCTTCTAACTAATGTCTTGAGGTCTTCACCTTGTAAGTGTGAAAATGTCAATACCAGCCTCAGATGGATTCAATCCCGAGTTCTATCAGAAACAACTAGCGTCGCTTACCATCAATTCGAGGGCGGTCATCACCGAATTAACAAATATAGCAGAACGTAACGTGGATCATTGTAACGAAATATGTGAAATGATCGAAGCCAGAATCAAAAAATGTTTACCGCAACATAAACTCAACTCCATCTACTTGATGGACTCCATATGCAAGAACATTGGCAATCCTTACAATGTTATATTTGGCAAAAACCTCTATAAAACGTTTGCTGAAACATATTCGATCGTAACCGACACTCCCACCCGACAACATCTTATCAACTTATTCAAAACATGGGTGAATGCCAAAACCAATACCGGCTCCGAGTTGTTCCCACCACCCATCTTGGCCAAAATCGAGAATTTCATTATTCAAGCCACCTCTATCAATGGATCGACTCCTCCACCATCGAACTCTACAAATTCTACCGGGCCTACATCAATCAAACCAAGAATAGGGCCTGACTGGCTTATGAAAGAGGGGCGCAATTTGCTTCTATTTATCATCAAGCTTAATCAGAATGCGGATCAAATCGGTTTGAGTGCGACTGCGGATGAGCGTAAGGTGCTAGACGAAAGTGACGCGCGCAGAAACAATATGGTGTCGATGATTAATGAGACTTTGGACGGGATCATGTTTGATATGCGGGGCAGCGAGGGGGAGGTAGTTCCTACGATCATGTTTGAGGCCAATGCCAAGAAGTACTACGGAAACTACCAGGTGGTGCGTAAAGAGCTCGAGGAGCAGAACGTGAAGCAGGAAAAAATGATCAAGGAAGTGGAGCAAAGAGCGCGACTAGTCAACCACAAGAAGGAACAAAAACTTCGCAACCAAAGTAAAAAGTCGCGCTTGCAGGAATATATCAAGTCCAACCGGGTCGAGATCAATCCTGTACCTAGTGTGGTGTACTTTACCAATGTGTTTCAGGATATACGCAGCAACGAGAGTATATTGAGGGTGGTGCAGGCGTGGGGGAAAACCCCTGTAATTAGGGAAGAGAAGGAGAAAGAGGACACCCCAGAGGAAACCAAAAGAGAGCAAGACGAAGAAGAAAAGGAAAAGGACGACACTGTTCCGGAGCTCAATTCCATTGGATTTGGGTCGTTCAATTTCCTGGAATCCATACTAAACCCCCAGTTTCCAAAGCACCTCACAGCTTCCATACCAAAGATACCAATAAAAGAAGTGGACAAAAAAGAAGATAAGGAAGAGGGGCAGCAACCCATAAAAGATAATCACACTGTAAATATTCCCCTGACTCTTCCCGCACGACCCAGCCTACCTCCCAAACCGCCGGTGGCTGCAAATGACGAATCCGATGTGCCTTTCAGATCGAACACCACCACATACGAAGCGGAGGACGATGATGACGACGATGACTATGATCCGGCACCACCTCAAGAAAAACTGGATTCCGAAGACGAAGCCGACTACGTGCCTACACTAGACCCTCCGGTGGAAACTCCAGACACCCACCAATATACTCGCACTGGCATAATCAAGCCCAAGCCACTTACCGAAAGGCGATCGATTCTCAAGCGTAGAGCTCTGGAAGGACCGCGGGTTTCGAAGCGAGTACGTTTTGATGTATAACATCGAATAATTAAAATCTTATAGAGGACAGTACATTTAATAAAAACAAAGACACATTGCTTGTAATTAATTGAACAGGATTAACACTGAGATTTTTCACAGTGCTACATTTTTATTATTCTGTCCTTTTTATTTTCTTTTATCTTTCTTTAATCTTTCTTTATCTTTCTTTCTCTTTCTTTCTCTTTCTTTCTCTTTCTTTCTCTTTCTTTATCTTTATTTTATCTTTCTTTCTATTCTTCTGCATCTTCTGTTTAAACCGAAATTAGTATTTCATCGTACATATTTCATTCCTGCTAAGTTTACAACTCTATAATCGATGTGCGAATAATGTGAATTTGGGTCGCAGTTGTGGGACGTAATTTTGCAGCCTGAGGAGTCATAATAAAATAGAATCAACATCATGAATTGACTTGGCTTTGGGCTGGTCGCACACCATAAATATATTCTTACATTTTTACATTCTTACATGCCTATTTGGTACAAGTATCTCATAAAAATAACTAGTGATTATTTGTATTGTAGCAATCTTTTCTGTAAACAGAACTCGTACATCGTTCATAAAGCCTACTGGATTATCCGCGCATTAATTCAGTATTCACATTAATTCAGTATATTCACATTAATTCAGTACTATCTTCACGATTACATGCTCGTTATTTTACTTTGGTTATATGATAATTGCATCTTACTTATTTCTTCAGGTCACTCCCTCACTTCATTAGAACCTAATTTTATTAGTCAGTTGGCCGTAATGAGCATCAAAGCTTCTCCAATCTTAATTCGAAGATATTTTCTCTGGCATTCTACACATTCTACAGCTAGTTAATCTTCTTGTTTATTTGATGTATATGTATACATTACATATCGAAAGAACCAGATTTGACCATATGCAAGTAGGTGGAAAGGAATGGGAAAGCAAAGAAGCCACCCAAGATTCCCCAGTAGTAAACACCAAATGGAATGATTCTGGTCTTGACTTTGAATGGAATGTTGGAGTATGGGCCGGATTTAGGAGAACCGTAGACGGCGTTGTTGACGCGGGCAGAAGAACGGAAGGTTCTGGTGAGTCTGGCAACGTTGAGTGTGTTGGTATTGAGTCTAGGCAACATGGTGGATGTAGTCTTGTTTCTCTGTGATGTCAGCTGGTTTGAGTGAAGAAATGGGCCGGTGGCCTGTGCGGTGCGCGCACGCCAGCACAACCCGCGAGTGATGATTGGCGGAAAAAAATCTCCTGATCTTGTGAGGACCAAAAGTATAAGACGAGAGACAACAATTAGTTAAACAGTAGAGACAACATGGCTATCGCACCTATCACTGGAACCTTCAAGAGAAAGGTCATCACTGACATCACTATTGGATTTGGCATTGGTTTTGCTTTGGCCACCACCTACTGGTACCTTGAACACAAGCCATTGATTGCCAAAAGAGAAGCTTTTTACGCCCAATTGAAGGCTCAAAAGGAAGCCGAAGAGCAATAGACCTCCAACCGAAAAGTCATCCGTATTTCATTGTGTAGTTAATACACATCATTACAGCTAAACACTCAAATCTAGAATGTATGCAACGCATTTACACATGTATACACATTAGCTTACAATACACATTAGCTTACAATACACATTAACTACGATGTATCATTAACTTACAATGTATCATTAACTTACAAAAGTAATCTTACAAGTAGGGTATTTTGTAATCTGACATGTAGCGTTAGTAATCTGACATGGATATTTTTGTAATATGTATCATCTATTAACGGCAGTTAGCACACTTCTGCTGTTCACCACACTCGAGGTCAACACCACCAACTGCCGGTTGCGGTTGTGGGCGTCGAATTTCTGCTGCAAGTATTGGAAACACGACATTTCCGAGCGGGTGACTCCGCCAAGCACCACCACCACCACATACTGTGGGGTAGATGTGGTTAATTTCTTTTCGCGCAGATCTGATGTATCATCTATGTTGATATCGAGGGTTTCGCCACCAAACATGTCTAGCGCCAAGTTGTCCCAGTTGGGCCGCTTTTTGAGGTTGTTGGTGGGCTTGTACTTGAGAAAGTCACGGAAGTAGAGCGCCTCTGTCAAGCGATAGAGAAGCGGCACCGTGTTGGACGGCAACGTGAACGAAGGGTTTTGATAGCTTTGGACCAAGTCGACCTTCTCATCGCTGCTGACGTGGTTCTCGTGTTCGTCCTCTGGGTGCAAATTCCAGTACTTGTCGATCAAGGTGTAGTTGCTGATGTTCGCGTGGTGGGCAGCGGAAATTCCCACTGCGCGCGGGTGTTTGATGTCTTCAGCGGTGGATGCGAGACCGAGCGTGGTGAGAAAGTCGGAAGACGTTTCGGCGAGCACCACCACCACGCCAAGCTCCACCAACTTCTCGAGCACTAGCGCGGTTTCCAACCCGTACAAGTCCATGGTGTCCTGCGATATAGACTCGTAGTCGCGCTCCCTGATACCGTTGTTGACGATAGAGACTAGCACCACCAGCACAAACACTATTTGGTGGTGGTAGTTGGCGTTGATGAACTGCCTGAGGCTGGCGAGATGCGCCTTGTAGTCGGTGTCAAACAAGTCGTTCTGGAAGTTCAAAAAGTGCTCGTACTCAGCGTTGATCTTGGCCAAGATCTGCTCGCTGATGTTGGTGTGCTTCTTGATGAGCTCGTGTTTCTGGGTCAAGTTTCCAAGACTCGACACGATTTTCTTGATGTGGTCGAGATCTTCCGACCTGTGCTCGTTGTCCTTGAACTGCTGCTGCACCTGTTTGGCGAGCATGCTCAACTTCAAACCACTGGACGAAAAGTTGAGGTGCTGGAGCGTGGTGTAGAGCATGTCGTTTTTCACGGTCTTGGGGGCCTTGGCGCCGCCCCAGTTGTCGTCTAGTCCGACAACTGAACTGAACTCGAGCCCAAACAAGTCGTCGATCAACCCATGGTACGTCAACTGGTTGAACATTACGGACGAGTAGTCGAGGTTTCTCTCGAGCACCACCAAATCGGTATTGCTCGCGAACCGGTCCTCGTAAAACAGGCGCTCCAACGGATTCAAGTGTGCGCTGAGGTACTCGGGGATTTTGTAGTCTTTGAGAGTGTTGATAAGCAAGCTGGCATGGTCGCCTTTGCCGTAGATGTTCTTGAGTTTGTACTTGAATGGGGCGTCGGTGGGGGAGGACGACTCGAAAAGGACTTCCAAAACCGCCTGGCAGAGCTCGTTCACCTGTTTCAACGGCTGCTCGAAGTAGTCCTGGATCCCCTTGGTGTTTTCATGGTTCGTAACCAACAAGTTTACGTTGTCGTCTTCTATAGGGTACGTTTTCCACCCCACCACCTTGATTTTGGTGGAGATGGGAAGCGAGTTGGGCGGATTCAAAAGCGTCTCGAAACTCACCTTGCCGCCAAGTTTATCATTAAGCTGATACAGATACGACTTGCTGAGGTTTTTGACAATCACAGTGGCCTTTGAACTGTGCTGTACAACCTGGTGAATAAGCGCCAAGTTTTCATTGGTCTCTGCAGCCAATACTATAATGCCCGCAAATTCGTCAAACACGGACTGGTCCTTTACTTCCTGGAGCCATACAACATTCTGAAATCGGCCCGCGTCCTTCAATTGAGAAAAGGTGGTGATATGGTTGATCAACGGCGATAGTTCTCGGTCTAGCACGAGTAAGTTGGGCGACGTGTATATTTTGGATAGCAACAGCAATAGGTTCAGTACGCTGCGAGCATTGAATGTGAATGTATTGGTGGTTGTCTGGTCTTCGGCCGTCATTTGGTAGAGCTCGACTAAAATGTTGTTAGTTACGATAGATAAATGAGAGGTCACGTGGAGACATGATTTTGCACCCAAACAGCTACCAGATGACCTGATCCAGACTGATCTAGACTGACAACTAGACGGATAAATAGACTGATCTAGACTAATATGCTAGACTTATACACTAGTACTAATATACTAGACTAATATACTAGTACTGATATGCTAGACTTATACACTAGTACTAATATACTAGACTAATATACTAGTACTAATATACTAGACTAATATACTAGACTAATATACTAGTACTGATATACTAGTACTGATATACTAGACTAATATACTAGTCTGATATACTAGTGCTTATATACTAGTACTGATATACTAGTACTTATATACTAGTGCTTATATACTAGTACTGATATACTAGTACTTATATACTAATATTGATATACTAGTACTGATATACTAGTCTCATAAACTACTACGGATACACTAGTTCTGTACTAATACTAACACACTACTTCGGTACAGTAGTTCTGATACACTGGTACTGATTCAGTAGTAATACTGGTGTGGTTCTGGTCTACTGTTACAAGAGTGGTCTTTTCTACTGACACTGGCGTGGTTCTAGTCTACTGTAGCTGGTGGCTCTAGTCTGTGGTACTATACGAATGGAATGAGCCTGATGCTGTTCTTCATATTTCATGGCGATATCGATGGTCTCCCGATCTGACTCCCTAAATTCTCGCTCAAACACTTTAGTTAAATCAATGACAAATGGCCTTTCAATGTAGTGACTGATGCAGTATTATTGATGCTGGCTCCCGAGTACTAGGGTGGCAGAAAAATTCGGCTGCAAAAAATCATGATGTAAAAAAGTACTAGATAAATTAAGTGATAAATTGATTGCTAGAAGCTCTAATTAATAACTTCTCTTGCTATCCACTATTCATTATATATCATAAATGGCTAACTAGCACTATAACTTTGCATTTTGCTCAAGTCCATTGAAATGCACCAAGCCCTCTTGAATCACGGTGGCTACATGCACCCCCTTGTGGTTGTACATTTCGGCTTCAAGCACTACACGGTCACTGACATACCGCAAAGCCTTGAATGTAAACCCCATCCACTCCGTGCAATCGAAATCAGTATCGTGAAAGTACATAATGTGATCGAGCGAGACAGAAAAATAATGCACCAATTGCGTATGGTCCAAGCCTGGAATGCGAAGAGTGCGGCCCAAACGGCTCAAGAAACTCGCATCAGATATCACCGCCATTCCGGCATACTGATATATACCTTTGACGTTGGTCAATGGTGTGTGTACATCTCCTTCATCAGCTCCCCATTTGGTGAACCATGAGAGTCTACGGTTGGATACATCCTGGTTTTCTTCATACTTTGCCAAGTCTTGATCAAAAAGCTCGCGGGTAAACTTGTGATACACCAAAACGTTTTCCATGCGGCAGTCGATCGGAAGCTCGTCGCGGTTTTTCGTGGTGAGCCACTCGTGCGCCGGGGTCTCAAACTGAAATGGTTTAAGCACCTCGGGAGTGTCGTGGTCAAACTCTGGCTTTTTCAGCTCCTCGACATACTTTTCGTACTTGTCCAATGATTCTCTATATGAATTCTTTTTTGTAAGCGAGAAATTGCCATAATACTTTAAAACCCCATTTTGGTAGCCTCTGATATGGCGATTACAAAAGTTTTTTCCCTGGGATATTTCGTCAACCTCCCACTCCATTACATGCTTGTCATCAACAGGGCCCACAAAGTACGAATGGAATGAATGGGGAACGAAGCCTTCGGGCACACTGGCCGAAACTGCCACCAATGCTTGGCCCGCTAGGTTTCCCCCGTAAGCACCTCTCGCGTACTTGCTTGGCTTAGCGAGCGGATTGCGGCCTCGGTACTTTCCGGGGCCAGTTTCGTCCACCCCAAGAACTTGCTCCACGTCAATCAACCCTGCCATTTGAATTGAACAAATATTCACTATGAATTTTTTACTATAAGATTATATATAAATAAAATTAACCCTCCCTGGCTGTCGTACATACTTGAGCACTTGTCCCCTCTTCCGTGTCTCCTCGGCTAGGCCCGCTGAATAGCTAGCGTGCTCTATTTGGTGCGTCACGCGCAACCGGCAACTCGCACCTCGGTGTTTACCCCACATTATCTCATGTGCATCTGTGTTTAGTTAACTAAATCATCTAATTCGATTATCTAAATATTATTTACGGTAAGCTGCAAGTCAGAGCCCTTTTACAACTTATCAGGTCTGTTGAACTTGGCTACTCTGGCCAAAATGGTTTCTGTAAGATATATGAGACCCTCCAGGACAATTGTAGCCACCAATTTACCCTTTAACGAAAATACCGATACTTTCACAAGAACACGATCACTGCTGTAGACTTCATATTTGAAATCAAAGAATAACCAGGTCGATGGATCGAAGTCGTCGTCATGATAGTAAACGTTGTGGTCAAGGGTGACGCGCAAAAACGCCAACATCGGATCGTCAAAAGAAGGCGGAATAGGAATTCCTAGGGCGATAATCAGAATCCCCAACAAAATGGCATCTGAAATATACGCGAGCTGCAAATATTTAGTCACCACAGGCCGAGTAGCGTTTCTCCAATCATCATTTACCCGGCAGAAAAACCCAAACTCCTCATTTCCTGCGGTCTCAGGATTAAACTTCAGCTGGCCAGCAAACATGAACTCGGGCAAAAACATGTGGTCCAACAAATCATGGGTGTGATTGAAAAAGCCCATTTCATCCACTTCATCAATATACTTGTAAAAGTACTTGTTTGGTTTTTTTTGGAACGATAATGGTGCGGATGGCACCGGTTTCCCTTGCGCCTTAAGCTGTTGCGCAGCCTTTTCCGCCTTCTCCAATTTAGCTTGGTGGGAGTTGTTCCGGGTGAATTGCACCTGGAACATGGTTACAAGGTTGCCACTGGCACTCTGGTATCCCTCTACTAATCTGTTTGCGTAGTTTCTTGTATCATTTACCTTGCGCACATGCCATACAAGCACCAGCTCGTTGGACCCGGCCTTGAGAAAATAAGTATGGAACAGGTGGACGCGAAAATCGTCTCCGTCAACCGATGCCCATGCGGCATTGATGGCTTGTGCGAGAATTTCTCCGCCAAAGATTCCTCTAGCCCCCGACCAGTATGCCTCTAGATTACGAACACCCTCCAAAACCAACTTATCACCTTGGTTGGAGATTTGTTTCAACGCTAATCTATCTTCGAATTTGGATCTTTGTTTTTCTGTCATGGTGTTTTCCTGGAAAATTTCTAGAAAGCTTAAAAACCTTATTTTATATTGCTTAGCTTCTGTACTTATAACACAAAGGACATGCTGCAAGGAAGGGGGGTAACGAGGGATAACGGGGGGTATTCCTGTGGCTACAGACCATGTGACAATCGAACTTGATCATCTATTGTTTATCGGCCAGTGCCTCGGACTTGAATTTTCTTATCGCACGCATTTTTCGCAGCCAAATCGGCACATGTAAAATATCAACTCTTAATAAAACATACTGACCATAGAATCCCTTCATGAACTACACCATAGAATTGGACGTGAACGTATTTGCTGTTGATTTACTTGATTTACTCGTATAAATGTGTGTCATAATTAATTTAATGAAGCTGTGTGCCTTAATCTATAAATAAATAATCTAAATGATGTGAAGAACTTGAATGATCTCATAACTTGGATATGGCGGTCTTATTCACTTTCTCAAGAACCCAGTCGGGGAAATATATCAACCCCTCTTGAATAAAACTTGCAACCATGCGACCATCGTTGGTGTATGCCTTACACTGACACAACACTCTGTCGTTACTGTAGTTGGAGAAATGGTAGTCCAAGTACATCCATTCGTTTGTATCAAAGTCGCCGTCGTGAAAGTATATCGAATGATCGAGCGAGACTCTGAAAAATTGATTTTTTGGTGCAGAGGGGTTAGGTAAGGTCATACCGAGGCCACCAAGAACAGTCCCAAGGTACGCCGCATCAGATGCATACGCAAGTTGAAGAAATCTTGCAGTTTGAGGATCTTTGGCTGCGCGCCAATCGTCGTTTGCACGAAAGAAAAAGCCGAAATTTCTCTCGCCCGCGGTATAAGGGTCAAACGGTTTATCTTGACCTTGATAGAACTCAGGGAGCGGGATATGGTGTAATAAGGCATTGGTATGCTCGATGTAAGGAAGTTTGTCGATTTTACCGCGGTACTTCTCAAAAAACTCGTTTGGCTTGGACTGAAATCTTACCGGCAATGGACGGGGAACGGTGCCAGCTTGGATTGCTTTGTCAGCAGCGTTTTGCGCGGTTTCTAATCTTTTGTCGTAATAGTTAGATCTGGTGAACGATGCTTGCAATACAAAAACCAAATCTCCCTGAAACCCTTGAACGAGTCTTTTGGCGTAGCTTTTGGAGTCGCTGAGATGTTGCACTTTCCATCTCACAACCAGGTCGCCACTACCAGCTTTGACAAAATACGAATGAATCAGGTGCGGGCTGAAGTCCTTGTCTTCAATGGTTTCCCACGCAGCATTGATGGCCTGAGAAATGAGTTCACCTCCGTATGTTCCTCTGGCCCCTTCACGAAATGGTTGAAGCGGAACTTTTCCATCAAACGTGGTGTTCGCATTGCTGGCTTCGATTTTTTCCAATGCGAATTTGTCCTCAATTCGTGAGCCGTTGTAGTTTTTAGCACCAACCATTGACAATAACTAGCTAAGGTAGATGACTGACTGAGGTGGTGGCAGTTGCAAAGAACTTTTTATAATGGATATTTCGGTGCTAGACAAAATTCACACCGTGGCAGCCGAGGAAGCAAGTTGAAGGATGAGGCCCAACTTTTTCTTAGTAATAATCTTTGCGCTACGGGCATTTTTGTTTTTGGGCGCATGTGATAACCAATTTTTTTTGGCTCAACACTAGGAAATTTTAAACGATTCTTATATTATCTCTATAACCTAGCCTTGTGCTCAGCCTTGGAGTGGAAAAACACAAGGCCTTCTTGAACCATGCTGGCGAACAACTTTCCGTTTGTGTCGTAATATGACCCCTGAAACATGACCCTGTTGTTGCAAAACCGAGGAGCTTTGAAGGATGCAAAAACCCAGTCATGGGGATCGAACGCGTCATCGTGGAAAAAAATAGAATGGTCAAGTGATACCGAGAAAAAGTACGGACCCTTGCCTCCACTCACCGCCACGGAAGAGGGACCCTTTTCTGTGTGATTCATGGGTAATTGTAGGATCCGAGCTAATGATGTCAAGAACAAAGAGTCGGAAATCATCCCGAAACCTGCATACTTGAACTTTGATTCTGTCAATCCTCTCGAATCGTCGCCAATTCTGATCCAAAACGACAACTCACGCTCGCCCGCGGATTTCGTGTGCTCGTCTCGATTCAAGGCTGGGTCGAGGTAGTCAGGTGGAAATTTGTGTTGCAACATCCCACCATGGTCGTAGGTGGTGAATGTAGGAAGATCGTTGCGATCGTACTTGTAGAATGTAGAAGTGACTGGGATTTGGAATTCGAACGGAAACGCCTTTGCGCCCTGACTGAAGTTACTGCGAGCAATTGACATAGAGTTCTGTTTGGTCAAACTTATCATGACTATATATTTTAGTTCATTTTTTTGCATTACCCTCACCAACCTGTTGGCAAAGTTTTTGCCATCACTGACAATTTCCACCACGTATTGACATGGCATGCCATCGTCACCTGCCTTAACAAAATATGAGTGTAGAGAGTGAGGAACAAAGCCTGGAACATGCTCCATTGCTACCACCACGCTTTGGGCACATAAATTGCCGCCAAAAACACCACGACTGGCAGCCGAAGGCTTATTTAAGGGGCCAATGCCTTCATATGAATTGGGTCCGGTTGATTTGACAGCAAAGGTACGTGCTAGTTTACTGTGCTTGGGTTTCTGAAGGGATAGTTGAGACATTTGATGTACTGTTTTTAAAATTATCCGTGAGAGCGATTGACGTATATATACCTCAAATTATAGACGTATGATGTCAGATAACTAAAAAAATACGCTATTTTTGTATCTATATGCTCGGTTAATTGAAACCTGTCTACTCGGTAGAATGAAACCCGTGTGCTTGGCCCGATGGCCTTCAATTATGGCTGCAACTTTTTTTTTTTCGTATCGCGCATGAAAAGAGGGGAGGGATTGCCAGGGCCGAGGCTCGCTGGGAACCGGGAACAAAAAAAGAAAGGAGCCAGCTCAAACACTTAGGTTGTTGGGCAGCAAATAACGGGGCGTCCAAAGTAATTGTCATAAAAAATAGGCTGCGATTAAAGTTTGACATTCTCGCCCAACTTTGCCTTATCGGGTACGCCACTAAACATGTAAGTTAGACCTTCCTGCAAAATTGTAGCTATAACCTTATTGTCTTTGTTGAACATGTGTCCTCGCAACAATGTTCTGTTGTTGGATAGACGCTTGACCTGATATGTGAAACAAAGCCATTCTTTTACTATGTCAAACGACAGCTCCAAATTATCAACATGGAAATAGATGTGGTGGTCAAGTGACATTGCATTGTAATGGAATACATGAAGGATGTTGAGCGACATTTTCATCAAGTGACGTGCGTCGCGCTCATTATCAAAATCCTCAAACGGGTTGTCAACAGTAGGGTTCCAAGGAAGATGTAGTATACGCGCGAGTGTGGTCAATAGCGCACTGTCAGATACGTCTATGAGTCCCACGAGATTGTACATGGGGTTGCGAAGCAGCTGTTGGTACTTTGGAGGTATATACGTGGTTTCGGGATCGGTTCCCATCGATATTCCATCGCTCTCTAGAGTTGGCTGCAACATTTTTTGCGCGATTTCGTGCTCGCGATTTTGCCATTCTGGCAACAAAACATTGTTTAGGCCACTCCACACAGTTATCCAGCGCTCCGATGGATGCAACCGATCTTCTTCAGGCGCAGTTTCGTAGCTCACAAACTCTTTACAATATGCATTTCTGATCCATCCGGTGTGGTGGGTTTGGTATAGTTTTGATTTATCGGGGTACTTGCGTTCCCATGAAGGCACTGCTATATGCGCAGGGTGGCCCATGGCCTTGGCACTGGCGGCTTCTGCATGGCGTGCATTCGCACCGCTGCGCTTTACAAATGAGCACGACGCAGTTGCCCGCGTTTTCCCCTGCTGCGTGGCCACAATAAATCGAGTCTCCAATCCGTCCTCACCGGTGATTTTGTCCACAGTGTATTCCATGGGGCCCTTATTACTGCCGGCCCTGATAAAGTATACGTGGAATGAGTGGGGTAGGTATGGATACTCGTCGTTTATTTTTGTTGATTCGATGGCCACCACGAACAATTGGGCCATGGTGTGGCCACCGTAGACGCCTCGAGCACTTTTGATGGGGAATTGGAGAGGATGCGCTCCCACATAGTTTCTTTCATCTAATTTGATCACCCGAAAAGCTTCTTCAAAGTCGTCTATTCCCAGCATGGCTCAGCTCTACCCGCCTCTAGTGCCGTACTTTGTCCCTATTATATATGTATCTGTTGGGAAGTCACACTCGACCCCGCGTGAACCTGCTCTGTGGGGAATGGATCTGCGAGCGAGCACATGACAGCGGCTAAACCAAAAATCTGATCGTGCTTAAACTAAATGCGGAACCTGCACAGTCTATAACCAAATACTAAAGATAATATTGTTCTATATATACTATTAATCGAGCTGGATACCGAAGTTGCGGGTGAATCTGGCCTTCTCCTGCGGCGTCACCTCGTTCTCAGGCTCCGGACGCGGCGACTTGCGCGCCAAAGCTGCCGGCACGTTCGCGTGATCGAGCCCCTGATTATTTCTGCGGCTGAGACTGTGGTTAAAATTAACTTTTGCAACACTTTGGTCGTTGAAATTATACTGTGAGTATTGGTTCATTCCAGCATACTTTTGGATGGTGCGTGGGCGGGTGGACGGCGAATCTGCCTCGTACTTTCTCTGTTTGAGCACCAATTCGGCCTCTTGTTCCTGCTCGTAGTCGGGGTCTGCCTTTGCGGGCTCGTGCTTGACTTCGAGCCCAATTAGCCGCCGCTGGGTGTCGCTGAGCGGCAAATCGTCGCACTGGTCTTGTCCTTTAAAGAGTTGGAATAATGCTATGGCTATGTTTACAAGCAAGAGTCCGGTGAATAGACGGCTGGTCGTCATCAAGCCTAGCTTGATGTTTGCTATGCTCTTGTTTTCTATTACTGAGGGGTTGTGATGGAGCTGATACTGCAATTGCAACTGCGCGTTTTTTCGCGACTCGTACAATTCAATTGCTTGCCTTACTAACGACTTGAAGAACTGTACCACCACAAGCCATAAGACATTGGTGACGGCCTTCTTGGTTTGTTCTTCTTTGTTAACTTGTCTCAGAAGCGCTTTGATCATGATGGGATTGATCCATTCGCCGCTGGGGTTTGTATCATCTGCATCGTTCAAATCGTCTTCGTCTATATCGGTTCTTTTTTGTAGCTTGAGATCATTAAATACCTCGCTTACACTAGGGGCTTGTGGCATTGGTTTGTTGACGAATAATGGAACTCTATTGGTCTCACTGTTTGCGTTTTTGTTGGCTCCTAATTTGACATTGGGTGGCAAGAAATCCTGTATACCAAATTGGGTGTCTTTGATGTTGGATGATGGTGGCTTGTAGTATATTGGTTGTGTTTTAAGATTATCTTGTTTGTTGTGCGAATCTTCTACATTATTGAGTTTGGATGCTGCTAACGAGGTTTTGACTTGATGTAGCCTGAACTGAGTCAAATCAGCTTGTGTAATGGCCGGCTGCTCGCCAATGTCTTCAGGGCCACTCTCAAACATGCTTTTGGTGGTATTTTCGGGCCGGTGAAACTGGAATTCGATGGCATTGGGAAGCTTTTGGAGCTGGTGGTTTTGGCTAAATGCTGATTGCATCGGATTTCCGTGCGAGAACGACTGGTTCACCGCATCTTCAAATACCGTTTCATCTTGCGTCTGGTTGTTTCGTGACATGCTTGGTATGTCGTGTTATTGAACGAAGACTTGAAGATGATATACCTGGTCACGTGAAAAGTGGTTGCGACAACCGGACAGGTCCTTACACAGCTCAATAGACAGGTATAGATATGAGTATATATCTAGTATTTCCAGAGATCTAAACGTGCTTGTGTTTGTATAAGTGTGCCGCTGTCACCTGTTTTGGTTTGTTTTTCTGTTTATTGGTACCATTGGCTTCTCTCTAAGCTAACCCTACGTGCCAAAGGTTACCCGCACTACAAAAAAAGATGGTATAAATTGACTCAAGGGCGCTGCGAAAATTTACAACCACATCGAACTACACACAAGCAGTATGTACATACGATATTGAAATGATGAACGAAATGTTACACAGACCTGTACTGAGTTTTGCCTCGAGTAAAACGATTGAACGACAGCGACATGCCTCTTCTGACTCAAGACTTATACGTTGAACCGTACTAACAAACCAGTGATGATTTAATACAATCAAATAGTGTAGATGTAGAACGTTGCAAATTGACGAACGAGTTGATGTGGTGAGGACCAGATCAATTGGCGTTTGTTGCGCGAAAAAGTAAAAGTATATTGTGCTATCTACTTTGTCGCACTGCGACCTCTCCATCTACATCCACTCTCACGACTTCCACCTTTTTACCACCATTTACTCTCACGCTTCCACGTTTACTCCCTTACCAACTTTATCATCATGGCCTCCCCCGATGCTTTTTCCAGTCCATTCGATTCTACGATTTTCCTTACAGCAGTAATGTAACATTAGTGTATTTATATACTATAAACAACCAGGGGAGGATTTAAGATGCTTATTTCTTAGCAGTCAATCTTCTTAAGTAGAAAGCTAATTCTTCACCTTCTAAGATGTAACCATCACATCTACCAGATTGACCTGGTCTAGAAGAGATAGCGGCGTACAATTTACCAGCACCGAATTGAGCGTCAACAGCTTGTTCGATGACAGATTCACCAGCTCTAGAAGCCAACTTTCTTTCGGCCTTCTTGGATCTAACAACTTCTTCTTCTGGAGCAGCGTTCTTCTTCTTACCTAATGATCCACCGTAGTGGTTTTCGTACCATTGTCTGAATGGAGTGGCATCGATTTGGACAATAGCAGACTTGGTCAAAGTGTTGGTTCTGACTAATTCGTTATTGGATGGATGGTAGACGACACCAGCAATTCTGGACTTTCTAGCAACACCTTCGGAACCCCAAGAGAAGTTACCGGTTTCAACTCTCAAGGCTCTGAATTTTTGGTTACCACCTCTGGTTCTGACAGAGTGAATTCTCTTAGCACCAATCTTGGTGTTGGCAGATTGTCTACCTAATTCAAACTTTCTCTTTTTTCTGAATTGGGCTCTTTTGGCACCAGTAGCGGAACGCTTGTGACGAGAGTCTCTAGAAATACCCATGTTGCTAAGGATGTTAGTATAGTGAACTGAATTTGCTCAGAAGACAATAAATATTTTTCATGGACGTTTGATGGATGGTTTCATTTTCTTTGGTTGGAGAGACACTTTCTAGGTATCTTGTGTCTTTGCCCTCTGTCTATGCCTTGTATCTATGTCTTCTTCATGAGTCTTATCTTTAATGACTCTACATACACTTTAGAATATCACTGATTGTAGAGAAAGAAAACTATTCAAAATCGTTAGTAAAATTTTTTTATGAACTACAAAGTGAAATTTTTTCGCGGAGAGCCTGCGAGTCGGTGAGGCCGCTGGGATGGTGAGCCAACGGAGGTAAACTGCATAAATCACGACAATATGCAAACTAAAAGTGCAGGTTGGGCGAACCTGCAGACGAATCTGGGTCCTGGCGCGGCCGCGTGACATGTGCACTTTTGAGGGCTGGAGCCCTACGCACGTGAGCCAGTATCGCGCGCCTTCAACTAAAATCACGGTGATGGCGGATGATTCGATGGGCTAACCATGGAGACTATTTACGATGAGATAGAGATCGAAGACTTTACGTTTGATCCCATAACTCAGTTGTTTCAATACCCTTGTCCGTGTGGCGATAGATTTGCCATCGCGCTTGACGATTTGAAGGATGGTGAAGATATAGCGGTGTGTCCTTCATGCTCATTGATGGTGCGAGTCATTTTCGAAGCTGAAGACTTGCAAGAGTACGAAGACGAGTTAAATTAGAGTTTGGTGATAGATTGGTTTCTGGGTTAGGTAAATAAAATGTTAATAGTATAATTAAACGTAATGTATAATTGAAATAGAGTTAAATTAGTAGGTTTAGATTAGCAGTTTGACGAGTGGTTCATTATTAGCATATGATGATGGTTTGGCGATGAGCAAAAAAAATAATGACGACAACTGCAGGATTCGAACCTGCGCGGGCAAAGCCCAAAAGATTTCTAATCTTTCTCCTTAACCACTCGGACAAGTTGCCTTGACTGTGCATGAAAAAGCCCCGTCCGCAGCTATGTCGGCGGTGACTAAAATTGATCTTATCTATCGGCAATTTTAACCAACTAGGTTGTCCCCTTTGCATGTATTGTTCGCAATAATCAGGCGCACGACATTCGCTAAATGCCAATCTGATAGAACATATCCTTGAAACGGGCCCGTTTGATTATTAGTGCCGAAATATTTTAAAAGCCTTCTAAACGAATGCCTAGTGACACCGTTCATGTTCTTACTGATCGACAAGTTGAAGCTATCCCTTGCCCGCAACCAATTTTATTCCACCCTTAGCTAACTTATTGACTCCCAATAGAAAAGTTGTCGCCCAAAAAGCAACCAGTATTGCATGATTTGGGGCGAAGGCCCGAGGCAAATGCATTTTGTTGCGGAGTTGTAATAAATCCGCGGATATTCAGCCTAAAATCCATTGTGAGCCTTACAATAAAAAGTCTAATTCGCATGCACTGTAGCACCTATTATTTTTTTTTATTTTTGTTGTTCTTTATTCAATACTTTTCTTTCTTTTTTCAGAGTGTTAGTAGAGAATTCTCAGCTCAGAGCCTTGTGCATACAAGGGCGTTATTTTTTATTGTTAATATCACGGTAAACTAGGTAGAAATCCGGTAACAATCGCACTTATTTACAATTTACATTTCCCAATAGCATTATTCTTCAAGTCAAGTACAAAATATTATTTTTCTGTACTGCATCAGCCCAGCCTGGGAACGAGCTGTATGCTTCTAGTGCAGCGTGGCTTTAAATCTGGCTAGTTCAAATTAGTGTCATGCCTGACTCAAATGCTGAGCTGCATTCATCTTGACTGGTTACATCTTGATTTAGCGTTTGCAGTCGGTGCAATGGGTAACAGACTGGTGTGGGTATAGATAATCACATGCAGGACACTCCAGTAATACGTTTGAATTGCTGTTTTTTGACGATCAACGTCCTGGCTATTGTATTAAGCAATAGGTTCTTAACTTCTCTCTTTATAGCAAGCTAACATTCCTCACGCGTACGCACACTTCCGTCGCCCACGACAAGGCAGAAAAAAAAAAAGACTGAGGATACAATAAGCTGAGGAAGGTTGTGAATTTCTGCCAATCTCTGCCAGAACATTAATTGTAATTATATCTGTTCATGCCTTGATTGAGCCAATATGACCCAATGCAAAACATGCTATCTCCAAATCTACTTATTTTTACGTCTGACGCCCCTTATATTCCATAATTCTGTAAAAGTAATACCTTACTCATTCACTTTCGGTGTGGGAAAAAAAAAAAAAGCTAAGCATCCAAAATAAATTCAATCGTTCCCGAGCCTAATTCTCTCTATCTTTAAACCGATTGTCGTTCATTTGATATATTTTAGACGTTGGCAGTTTGAATTGCAGGTGAATATTTTTTTGGTTCTTTGAATTGAAAAGCTTTTGGAAAGCTTACCCCTTGAGTTTCTTGGTTTTATTCGTGCAGCTGTTTTTTGTTCGTTCTCACGTCCATTACTTCCGCACGTCATTACCCGACGCTCTTCAATAGATTTTGGGAATAAAAATAGTCATAGGTTTTTCCGCCAATTACAAAATTATGGCATCAGATACCAGCGGTGTCGAACTTCATTAATTATATTGAGCTTTGTCCTACTGCAACTGGCCCCCCATTGATTTATACACCTGCTAATTAAGCTGAATATAGTGACTGGTTCATCAATATCTTTCTTTTTTTAATAAATCACAAGGCTTTCGTGTCTAATTAATGAAATGTACAACAATATGAACTATCCCAATAACAATTATGGCCACCACGGCCACTACCCGGGGTCCTCAGCTCCATCGGTGCTGCCGTCCCAACCGGCTCAGCCTCATCAACCACATCACCAACCTCCCCATATGCCTCCACAACTTCCTCAGCAAATGCCGTATATCCCGGGTGGCTATTACTACCAAACTCCTCAAGGACAAGCATATGTATATCCACCACAGCAACCACCACCTCAACAAGGCAATCCTGTAGCCTTTCCGAACCCACAAGCCCCACAGGGCGCAAACCAAGGCACAAACGTAGGCAACACTTCCAAAGCTGCAACTACATCAGCTGGGAGTAAAAGAGGCCCATGGTCCCCGCTCGAAGATAAAAAACTTCTTGATTTGATTGCAATTTTCGGACCTACAAATTGGGTTCGTATATCCAATTCCCTTAGCACGAGAACCCCAAAGCAGTGTCGGGAGCGGTTCCATCAGAACCTTAAACCATCGCTTAACCGTGCTCCGATCACGGTAGAAGAAGGCGAAATGATCGAAAAGTTGGTCGCCAAGTATGGTAAGAAATGGGCCGAGATTTCCAAGCACATGAATGGTCGTTCCGATAATGCCATCAAAAACTGGTGGAATGGAGGCGCCAATAGAAGAAGAAGAGCTAGCACTACCAATACAAGTGAGGCAAAGGGTCAATCTGCATCATCAGCCTCGACTGGTGGTGGTGGTAGTAGTACTGGCATAAATGCAACCAGTGTTGAGGAATCACATGAAGAAGAAACCAATGATAAAAGTACACCAGCTAAAATAGAAACTGCCGAGCCTGCGTTGGTCCGCAACTCATCTAGTACCAGCGTTAGCAGCATGACCAAACCACCAGCAGCAACAGCAGCAGCGGCACCCGCCATTCCATCGCAGTACCCGCAAGTGACCCACTTGCCACAGATCTCGTTTAATACGTCAATGTTTGGTAAAACCGACAAGCTGTTTCGTCCTGCTAGCCCTCAAACACTTCCAGCATTACCACCGGCAAACGCATCACCATATAAAGCATCATCGGCATTTGCATCGAGATCGGCCAGTTTTGATATCAATGCCAAAGCAGCCGGCACCACGCTTCCACCTATTTCATCTACAAACAAGCGCAGGCTATTGGACGATCCAATCAGCCGACGCCACTCCACTGCCAATTCGGTATATCTTAACCAGGGTCATCAACCCAGTTCGCTTTCATCTTCACATCCCAATCTTTCGGCAATTTTGTCATCAAACCAAGCAGGACATGGACAAGGAACAGGATCAGGAACAAGCTCCCAGGGCCAGGCGGAGAATTTGTCACCGCCATACTACGGGTCACCTCTTTTGCTCAGTACCCAGGCGTCTCGTAACAATTCCATCTCATTCGAATTCAGCGGCTTGAACTCAACCGCGAACTCGTCCCGCCGTTCATCTAATATTGCTCCTGATCTTTTCCCCAATCCGCTTAAAGATGCATCAAGTGCATATGGATCGCATAAACGCAACATATCTCATAATTCATCGTTCAATTCTCCGTGTTTAACGCCGGCTAGTAGATTTTCGGTTTCATCAAACACATCAAGTTTAAACCCGGCCGTATCGGGGTCTGCAGGAAAAGAAGAGGAACTTTATCACAAAAAAGCAGAGCAAACCCCTGAGGATGCGGACGACAAGCCCGCCAATATCAAAACCAAGATTTCAGTCTCGAGCTTGATAAGTTAGTAATAATAGGACTAATCTGACTACTTTTTGTTGTAATAATCTGCTACTTACTATCATGTTAATAGATCTGTTCATTGACTGGACGGACTGTATGGCAGAATCTTGACTGTTGCCTTGATGCCGAGTCCTCAAAAGTTGTCCAAAATATAGTGTTTGTTTCTTTGCCACCGGCAATTGCAGTAGAGTTGCATTTATTGATTTGGCTGCCAATTCTTTTTATAGTCTGCCGCCGGCGCCGCACGTGGTGGGGCGCGGTTGCAATCTGCGGACTACGCTAATCGTTCTGTATAAGTATTAAAATAAGTTGACCGACTGTTTGTAGAAGAATGTGAACTCTCGAGAGCCTTTCCTGGAACTTTAGAGAGCCTTTGCTGAGCTTTAGAGAGCCTTTGGTTCTGTATTAACCTGGCTAGATAAATAGAGGAACTACGCTGGGATTGGGGATAGCCCGTCCTAGTGAACGTATCGCCACAACATGGTTGCCATTGTTGATTTATCCTTGTCTGTAGGCGCAATGGCTCCAACGTTTGTACTGGCTGTTGGTTGTGGTGGGATCGGTTACATCACGTGACCGTCCTATACGCACATATCTACTGATAAACGACCACGAAGCCAATCAGTCAGCACCACAATGCTATCAGAAACAGATTCGAAAGCATTGCTTCAGGGATGTCTCAGCAACATCAATCAACAATCAAATCTCATGAAGCAATGTCTCAATGAGAACCATCTTCTCCAAGCCCTCAAGCACTGTCTGAATCTCTTGAATGAATTGAGAACAAACAAGTTGTCGCCCAAACAGTACTATGAGATGTACATGTTGATCTTTGATTCCTTGGAGGTATTGTCCAACCACTTGTTGCAAACAACCAACCAGAAAAAACAGAAAAAGAGCGAAACTCCGTTTCTTGCTGATTTGTACGAATTGGTTCAGTACTCGGGCAACATCATCCCCCGCTTATACATGATGATAGTAATAGGAACAACTTATATGACGATCCCGGGCTCGCCCACAAAAGAGATCATGAAGGACATGATTGAAATGTGCCGGGGGGTCCAGCATCCTATTCGAGGACTCTTTTTGCGGTACTACTTATCGCAACGGATTAAAGATCTCTTGCCCTTGGGAAATGCCACTGACTTTAATGAAACTGTAGACTTCTTGGTGAGCAACTTCATCGAAATGACCAAATTGTGGGTTCGACTTCAGCATCAGGGCCATTCGTCCGAAAGGGAATTGAGATACAAGGAACGTAAAGAGTTGAAGATCTTGGTGGGTTCGAATCTTGTCAGACTAAGCCAGATCATTGATGATTACAATGACAAAGATTATTCCAGCATCAAATACTATTCTGAGAAGATATTGCCCACCATAACCGAACAAATTATCCAGTGTCGTGATCATTTGGCCCAAAGCTACTTGATAGACGTCTTGATCCAGATTTTCCCCGACGATTTCCATTTCTACACTCTTGAAATCTTATTGAATAACGTGTTTATCAACTTGCATCCGTCATTGAGCAAAAGCGAACTCGTGGCTACATTGATTGAGCGATTTATAAATTACCATAAATTTGAACAAGAGGGGGTTGCCAAGCTTACGCTAGACGAAGAAACCGCGCCCGTGGGGTTATTCACTACATTTTGGGACTTTTACCTCAAATTGATTGCGAGAGAGCCCGAGCTATCTTCCCACGAGCACTCGGTTCTTTTACAGTCATTTATAACATTGTCACTCACGTATTATCCTGATGAATACGCCAACTTGAACACCATATTCAAGTTTGCTACTGAAAATCTTACCGGCGAAAACAACTCGTCTCCTGAACAGCAAGATTTGTGGTTGAACTTGTTGATTACTCCCATCCACCATTTCAAGTCAATTAAATCGATTTTCAAACTCGAATCCTTCTACGAGTTTTACCAAAACCTTTCCAATGTTCAGTACCGTAAGCAATTGTCGTTGGAAATTGTCAATAGAATAATCACCAGCTACACCAACGACAATCTCGAGTATTTTTCCACCACTGAAGACATCGATGGGATTTTCAAGTACTTACTTGTGTTGATCAAGGATCCAGTGAGCTCAGGATTGAATACCGCAAAAGATTTGGGCGTGACAAAGTCGATAAAAGTAGGCGGAGAATCCTTATCACAGGAACTTTTGGATAACCAGGAAAAAATCTGTAAGGTGATCAACTTGATCGACTTGGCTCCGCCACACAAGGTTGATCCGTTCAAGAAAATCGCCAATTTGATGTACATTCGCAAGAAGTACTTGAACAAACAGCCGCAAAATATCATCTACACCTACCCTACATTGATATCCAAGATCTTAAACTCTCTTAGATTCATTGGATACTATGTCGCCGAGGTGAAACTGAAGGGCAAAGACACCACGCAATTGGAATTGTTGGTCACCACTAATTTCAAGAACTTATCGGTCGTCATTGATGAATTATACCAGCACCACCAAGAATTCCACTCAGATTTGATCCTCAAGATCTATCTCAATGCTGCATCTACTGCAGATCAATTGAACCAACAAGCATTGAGCTATGAATTATTCAACCAATGTTTTGTAGTCTACGAAGAAAACATCATTATAAACACCGGCCACACCAGGACATACAAAAACCCCCACGATTCACTCGAAGGAGGCTCCTTGCCGTACCAGTCTATTTTGCTGATTGCCGATAGATTGTACAACTTGAGGAACTTCAACAAGGAAAACTATGAGAATTTGATCACCAAGTTGACATTGTATGGCTCAAAGTTGTTGAAGAAACAAGACCAGTGTAGAGCCGTATACTATTGCGCCCATTTGTGGTGGTGGTCGGCATATTTGAGTGATGACGAACAAACAGAAGAAACCGAGGATTTCAAGCGAGTATTGGAATGCTTACAAAAAGCTTTGAGGGTGGCCGATTCGTGTATGGATCCATACTTGTCGTTGAAGTTGTTTATTGAAATATTAAATAGGTGTTTGATCTTCAACGTTGCCGACAATGACGGAAACTATGTTATTGATCCCAAGTATATCGAAGGCTTGATCGAACTTATCAAGACTAATATCGACAATCTTAATGATGATGACGAAGACGATAAGAAAGATGAAGAAGAAAACCAAGAAAGCAAGTTGTTTAAGCTTAGTAAAGAGTACTTCCAAAGAACATTGGCATATATTGAAGAAGGTCGTGAAGAACAGTATGAATAAGAGAAGAAATAACGAAGCAGTAGAATGAAAAGTATAGTCGGCAGTAAATAGCATAGGAAATAAAGACTTGACAAAAACCAATGATGAAAAGAAAAGAAAATAAAGAAGCAAAATAGTGAAGAACGATGAAAAATCGAACAGTAATGAAGAATGATGAAAAATTAAAGTAGTGAACACCAAGTAATGATCGAAAAAGTAAAGAGATGACCAAGTCAGGAAATGTATATAATCTAAAAGTGAATATAGAAGCTAAGGTTGTACTAAGTATTGTTCTATTAGTGTTATACATTTTTGCATCACGCCTTGTTAAAAATCCACTCTATTTGGGTGCAAATGCGTCGTTTTACGAATCACTATTTTTAGCTATCGCTCGCTCAATTATTATATTCTCATCGCACTATCGGCTTGCAACCACTATTGAGCGAGGATATGAGTTCTTCCTTTTCTTTACTTTTTCTTTACTCTTTACACTTTGTTCCTGTTTTTATGACTATTATTTTTTAAATACTCTATTATACATTGTATCCTGATAAATCATGAATCAACATACCGGCAATGCATGCAGAAATGGTGGTAGAAATACCTCCGCTAAACAATGCGGACATAATGGTTGCAGAAATATCTCTAGTTCTTCCACCACCAGTCAAAGTGTTTAAAACACCCAAGGTAATACCCAAAGAACCCAAGTTGGCAAATCCACACAAGGCATAGGTGGTGATCAAAGTACCTCTTTGAGACATTTCGTTGTATGGAGCTTGGTTGATCAACATGCTGTAAGCTACGTATTCGTTTTGCATGAATTTGTAAGCCATCAACTTGGATGTATGGTAGATTTCGTTTCTTGGAACACCCAAAAGGAATCCTACTGGGTAAAGAATGTAGGAAAAGATCAATTCCAAGCTCAAGTGGTTGATGTTCCAAAAGTTACCGAACCAGGTAAGCACACCGTTAATCAAGGCCACAAGCCCAATAATACACAAGCATTGGGCAATCATGGTTCCGGCAATTCTCACACCCAAAGAAGCACCATTGGAAAACGCATGCAACACGTTTTGAGGAGCATCTGGGCTTTTTCTGTCAGGTTTAGGAATGTCTACGGAATTGAGCGAAACAGGCACTTCTGTCTCAGGGTAACGCAATTTGGACACCGCCAAACTGGCAGGAATCGACATCACACACGAGGTGACCAAGGCTTCGGCATTGAGCCCCAAACCAATGTAACCCACCAACACCGATCCTGAGATGGTGGAGAATCCAGAACACATAACTTGGTGCAATTCGGCCTTGGTAAGCAACGGAACCAAGTCTTTGATCAAAACCGCACTTTCACCCTGTCCAATGAAAGGAGAGGCTGCAGCAGTAACGGCCTCGGCACCAGAAACCCTCAAGGACCAGAAAAAGAAGTAGGCAAACTTGGAAATACCCCATTGGATAACTCCAAAGTAGTACCAAATGTGGATAAATGCTACGAAAAAGATGACAGCGGGCAAAACCGTGAAAAAGAACATTCCAAAATTACTAACCTCGGTGTTGGTCAAAAACGCGACACCATCTTTGGCGAATCCCAACAACTCTCTGGCTAAAACCGAGATAAAATTGAAAATGTCGTAACCCGCGCTCGTTCTCAAAACAAAAACTCCGATGATAAATTGCATCAACATACCCCCTATGACGGTGTTCCACATGATTTTACTACGATTAGCAGACGTGATATAAAGCCCAGCCAACATGACTACGACACCAAAAAGGGAAACGGCACGGTCCTGTCTCTTTGAAAACTCGGTTTCTGATGGAACAAACGTACCCACCAAAAAGACAGCCACCGTGATGGCAGCACCAGCCACCAATCTTTGCCATCTTTGGGGCAATATCTTGGTATAAATCAAGTCGCAGCAGTAGTCCCACACGAATTTGATGCGGGCGAAAATCCAGAGATGCACACGGCAGTGCCACGTGATCAAGCGGGCCATGGCCATGCCGTAGAACACAGTGGGGATGAGCCACTTGGGTCTGTGCTTGTCCTGGGCGAGGATGGAGACCCACCATGCAGTGAAGAAAGCACCGAGAAAGATGTGGATCGCAAGTTTATACCATGGAAATTTGGCTCTGATGATCTGGTGGTAGGTGCGCGAGGTGGTTGGGGTAATGTCTTGGTCTGAGACCTCGTGCGACTGGGTGGATTCGCCCTTTTCCTTGGTCGAACCAGTATCGACCTCGTTTCTGCTCACGTTGGTGTGAATTGAAGTACAAGGGTTGACTGCTGACATTGGGTATAATTTTTTATGTCGAGCTCGTAGTTGTTCTGAGACTTATGCTCTTGAAAAGTTTGACAGGTTGTAAAGGCGAAAAAATACTTGAAATATTTTTGCAATGGCGAAAGTTAATGGACTGATTGAAGGTAGTTTTTGTGAATATAGCACATGTGTTTTATCGAGAATAGCAAGGTATCTTTCACCGGGGTATTGAATAAGTATCTTTTCTCCTTACTTTCTCCTTAGTTTTATTCTAAATTTTTTTAATAGATAACACTCAGACCAGAGTATAAAAAAAACCTTTCTTTTTTTTGAGATGGGCGTCACTCTAGACAGCTGACGGCAATTGTGCGCGAAAATTTAAATGCGACGTCGATCCGCTTGATAAGACGGCCGGGATAAAATAAATTGGCCCGAAAAATACAAAGTTCCCAAGAGGTGGTACTTATACTTGGGAATGCAATGACTTGAACGGCGGTGGTGTTTGGATGTTTAAATATATCGAGGGGAAGCCTATACGCCCGTCGGGATCCAGCGGGGCGTTTGGATGTTTGCCGCAAGTCCAACTGGTCCTGAATATCACCTGTGACCTAGCGTTATGAAAGGGCAGGTTTCTTTCTTTTTTTGATATTTTTTATTACTGCAGCGGAGCCGTCCGACGCACCGCCAGATATTACCTTTTGCGGAAGGCTTTTACTGCGAAAGGCATTACTGTATATCCGGGGTTGATAATTAGACGACTTTAGTTTAGGCCCCATTTGGAAACGGCAAGGCAGAAGTTACCTTCAGATCTATAGCAACTCTATTACAATGCGAATCTAATTCTACGCCTAGTTCTATATCTAAGTATGCATCCTGTAAGCTCTATCTTACCTTCGCAGTGAAAACTTTTCCTTGTATGATTTTTTTTCTTGTCAGGTCGTGTGCGCATGTTTCAACCTCGCTTGCACGGCTTCGGATATTCTCCAGTATCTTCAATGTTACTTTACGACGAGCCGGTGCGGCTCGTGAAGGCCGTTCCAAGCTGGTCTTGGGTGCCAAGAGCACTAGGTCAAGAGGCGTTACTGAAGTATTGGATAGCTTTATCAGTAGATAAGCGGAGCCTGGCAATTAATAGTTGAGTTGCAGTGGCCCTTAGTTTACCAAAGTAATTGAAACCGATCTATGTTGCATCGGTTAAAAACTTTTTAATTGTGGGGTAACGCTATTGTTTAGACTTGGCAGGTAAAGGTGTCGGCGTTTCGAACTAAGCAACTGAATTTACGTAGAGTGCTTGGATGCAGGTTTAGTCCGAAATAGTCTAGGTGCAGGCATACAGTAGTCGGTTAGGTGTATACTTGTGTAGAGTGCTAGACACACCGAAAACAGTATATAAGCCGTAGATTTGATAGAAATAGGTTACATGAGATAAATGGTGGAGTCATCACTGAAAAAGTGAAGAAAATCAGAGATGTTATGAAAATTTGCAATTTTCCAGCAATTCTGGCAAAAAATGCGAAAACTTAACACTGTTGGTCTTAATTCTAAAAACGTAGTAATAGAAATAACTCAATTACCACTGCTTTTTCGGTAGAGTGAGCTTCCTAAGGCTGATTGACGTAGTTTTGATGCACGTAGCGCACCTTGATAAGAGCCTTGTTGCATTACTTATTTGAAATAGATCTTTCCTACGTATTACGGTGCTCGGATATTTACTTGCAACTGTAAATATTATGGGGTCGAAAATTTTATTCGAAGATTTCGTAAATTCTGAAAAATAATATAGGTAGATGCATAAAAATACTGACATGACATTTTGCAACCAAAAGATTTTAAAACCTGCTCTACATTATCGATTGGATATTACGATAGGCCACCTGTATTTATTTCATAGCGGAGGAAACACTACGTAAATATAATTAATATTACATTTCATGATGGGGCATGAGCAAGTTTGGCTTTTACTCTTTTTCCTTGAGCTTAATGGATGTCTGTTGTAACAATTCCAAAGGCAGTTTGACCAAGTTTTCGGGATCTTTCATCACCAGAATCCAAACAGTCCCCCTATTTACATATTCGTACTTTTCTTCAAATTTCGCAGCCAAATTTTTAATTTGCTCAGCATCTTTTTTATGGGTCCAGAAAGCGTATAGCCATGCCCAGGCATCGCCACTTTGCTCATCTCTGTCCAAACTTCTTTCAAACCACGACTTTGCCTTGTCGAATTTCCCATCGAGCCAGAAAAATTTTCCAATGCTTAATAAGATAAAAGCATCGTTGTTTGTTGCTTTGAGAGCATCTACAAGAGCATTCTTTCTTTGAGAACTCTTGGTAATAAGTGACAAGTAATGGTGCCATATCAAAGGCGATGCAGGAAGCAACTTGAGGGCTTTATTAGTTAGTTGTCTGGCACTTATAAGGTCTTTGTTTCTTCTCTCGAGGTCGATCTTGGCCGACCAAACGTTTTCATTCTCGGGGAATATTAACAAGGCTTTGTCCAAGGTCGATCTGGCTTTGATCAAAATGTTCAGGGTCTCTTCCAATGACGCGAGAAGAGTCCATAATTCGGGAGCCGTACAATTCTTTATACCCAATGCAAGAACATCTCGGGCTTCTTGGTACTGTTTCAGGTCTGCAAATATCTGACTTCTTTGAAGATATAATTTATATGATTTAGGATGGTATGATAAGGCTTCTTCTGAGATTCTTAATGTTTCTGTTGATTTTTCATGTCTCAAAAAATGTATATATCGAAGCCAGACCCGTTCGCTAGAGTAAGGATCATTTGTGAAGTTGGCCATGGCCTGTTTCCCTACTTTATGAGCCAAATGAAAGTTTTTGGTCTGTATTTCGAGTTTGAGACGAGCCAACCAAAGTTCTTCGCTTTCAGGGAGATTCTGAAGGCTGTTTTTGATGGTGTTTCTGGCAGACTCCACGTCGTTGGCCAACTTCCATTGATCTTTGGAGTACATTAATATAAAGAGCTCTTCACTGGGATTCATTTCAATAGCTTGCTGATAGTAGGTGAATAACTGGGAATAATTTTGCGAGTTTTTTATCGACGTGAATAAGTTGAGCCAGTTTTCTACATTGTGGGGATATTTTTTAATGAGGAATTGGTAAATTGTGTTGGAAATGCTAGGATGTGACTTTTCAAAGCTTTGGGCATCGTGGAACCAGGTTTGGAATTTGTTGTCGATCTCCATAGTTTCATCAAATTGTAATGTGGTGAAAATTATGGCCCTGGAGGTTATGGAAAACCCTTCAGAATCGGCACCAGCAGCCTGGTCGAGCCACTTTTGCCTGGAAAGTCGTTTGGAATCTTCACTATGGTGCCACGAATTTGTATCGTGGTCTTTATATATTTCTTTGAAAGCCTTTTCCATCATTTTCACAAGCTTTTCTTCGTCAAGCTTTTCATTTTCTCGTTCCTCCAACTTGCAAGCAGCTATCCATATCTTGAAATCACCCTTGAGAGCTTTTCTTGCTTTATTTAAAAGCGCTTTGGCTTCGGAATATGGCGAAAGATTGATAAGAAGAAGCCAGAATTCCCATTCTTGTGGACACAATTCTATTGCTTTAGACAACAAAGGCCTGACTTCTTCCGGCTCGTCTTCAAGTTCAATGATTTCTCGCCATATAACGACGCTGGAGGGAATATTTTCCAATGCTCTCATCAAGACTTTGCGCTTTGAAATATCGCCCGAATTGCGCTCCAACTCCAATGATTTGAGCCAAAGCTTTTCTGATTTCGGTACGTAGCTCAATGCTTCTCCCACTATACCCTTACATATTTTAACCCCATCAGTTCCTTGTAGATGGAGCCGTATACTCTCGAGCCATACCGACTCGCTTCTAGGACATTTGCGGCATCCCTCTACAATCAAAGACCGGGCAGTTTTGAGATTTTGCGCTTGCTCTTCCAATCTGCTGGATGCTATCCATGAATTGGCCTTGCCAGGCTCGGTTCTACGCAATGACGAAAGAATAAGCCGGCCTTTCTTGATATCGCCAAACTGGACATCTTTGGTCTCTGCGTCAATGATATCGGTGATTTCTTCTTGATTCAGCGTAGGCAACATTTCATCTAGTTGGCTACTTAATAACTTGTCTCTAGCAAGAGAAATGGACTGGAAATTGGTGGTTCCAGATCCAGCTCCGCTTAGAACCGAATCTGGAACAGCATAATACCGTTGCTGCTGCTGTTCTAATAACCTGACACGCTTGTTACGCCGGGTCAAATCCCCAACTTCTGGTAAATTGGCCCATTGCTCGTCGGTGATGCCACTAAGGCCTCGCTTCAAGTCGGAGAATGTATGCTGAAGCGTATTGGACTCCGGCTCCTGGACGGGCTTTTTGGTTAATCGGCGTTCTATTTCGCGATATATGTTGTCGGCCTCCTCATCATCCTTATCTTTGCTTTCTATACCTAGTAATCCATTGTCTTGCCTTGTTTCTTCGCTCCCTTCTATGGCGTCTTCCTCCTCATTTCCGTGCGCAATGAGAAACCCGGGCTCTACTCGGGCTATCGAGGCATCTGCATTGGTGGTGAATCCTACCGCACCTCTACCTACCCCAGGAACGTACCCTGGAGGTGGCTCCTGATCTAAAAACGCCCGCCGGTCCATGCTATCGTGCTTATCAGTTTCACCAGCCATCACGAATGATGATAGTGAAAAAATCACGTGATACCGGCGATGACATTCAAAAAAATTTCGGGCTTCTCAGGTGGTGCAACTACTTCTTTATAGCATGTCCAAGAGATCAGCAGGAGACGATTTAGAAGCAAGCGGCAGCCGTCAGGCAGTCAAGACTGCCGAGGGAGCCGTTCCAAGCAGCACTTCAGGTGCCCAAGAACCTGACATAGACATGGGAGAGTTTGAAGATCCGTACGGCGATGAGTTTGAGAGTGACGGAGAGATCATCGAATTGGACGACAACGACAACGAGGATGAAGAAATGGACGAAGAGGCAGCAACCAAGAAGATCGAAGAGTTGGAAAGTACCGAAAATGCCGAAGAAAACCAGCCACAATCGTCCATCTACTTGCCGCACAAGTCCAAGCCTTTGGGACCCGATGAGGTCTTGGAAGCCGACCCCAGTGTATATGAGATGCTCCACAACGTCAACATGCCATGGCCATGTTTGACGGTAGATATCTTACCCGACAATCTTGGAAATGAAAGAAGATCGTACCCTGCCACGATTTATGCCACCACAGCCACCCAGGCATCCAAGAGCAAGGACAACGAATTGATCACCATGAAGCTTTCTTCTCTTGCCAAAACTTTAGTCAAAGATGAAGATGATGAAGAAGAGGAAGAAGACGACGACGACGAAGACGTAGACCCTATTATGTCCAGCGAAACCATCCCATTGAAGCACACCACAAACAGAATCAGAGTATCCCCTCATGCCAGCACTACTGGTGAGTACTTGACAGCAACCATGCTGGAAAATGGAGAGTGCTACATTTTCGATTTGAGTCCTCAATTCCAAGCATTCGACACTCCTGGTTACATGATCCCTAAGAGTGCCAAAAAGCCAATGCACACCATCAAAGCTCATGGTAATGTAGAAGGATACGGGTTGGACTGGTCTCCTTTGGTGAGCACTGGATCCCTCTTGACCGGTGACGTATCTGGACGTATTCATTTGACTTCCCGTACGACATCCAGCTGGGTGACCGACAAAACTCCTTTCGTAGCTTCCGATGCTTCTATCGAAGATATCCAATGGTCGACGGGAGAAAACACCGTGTTCGCTACTGGTGGGTGTGACGGGTACGTGCGTATCTGGGATACCCGTTCTAAGAAACACAAGCCGGCCATTTCGGTGGTTGCATCGCAAAGCGACGTCAATGTCCTTTCCTGGTGTGGCAAGATCAACCACTTGCTTGCATCTGGACACGACGACGGTTCATGGAGCGTATGGGACTTGCGTAATTTCACCGCAGGAGCCGCTCCTAGCCCTGTAGCCAACTATAACTTCCACAAGTCGCCGGTGACGTCGATCTCGTTCAACCCATTGGACGAGTCCATCGTGGCCGTATCTTCTGAAGACAACACTGTGACATTATGGGACTTGGCTGTGGAAGCCGACGATGAAGAAATCGCCAACCAAAAGAAAGAGTTGCTTGAGTTGGACGACATTCCTCCTCAATTGCTTTTTGTGCATTGGCAAAGAGACGTCAAGGACGTCAGATGGCACCGCCAAATTCCAGGATGTTTGGTCTCCACCGGAGGAGACGGCCTCAACATCTGGAAGACCATTTCTGTATAGAGAATCAACATTAATATGTGTCATTTGTAATTCATTTGTACTTTTCGCACCCAAAATTTGCACCCAAAATGCAACCGTGCGGCTCAAAAATAAATATTTGCCGAGGGTAGTTTTAGAAGGACAGAGAGGGGTAGTTAGACCCAATGTGGTAGTATATTTGTATGGGAACACTGTTTTATTCAGTGGGTATATCTTATCAATCAAGACTATGCCATAACAATATTCACAAGTCGAGAAGACACTAAAAAACTGTTGCGAAAGTATGAAAAACTACACTGTGCGAAAGTAAGCAAGAAAACTTAAAGATTGGCATGGATATCCTTCTAAATATCTTTGCAGGTATCGAGAATCTTGTTATTTTCTCGAGTGCAAAATGGTTGCTTAACAGGGTTTGTAGTTTCTGCCAATTGGCATCAACTGGATAATGTGACTCTCGCGATGGTACTATGGCATATCAGCGATGCTCCTGTTGTCCGACTAAAACGCCCTACATTAGATCAATGGGCCAATAAACTACATAATTTGTGGGCCTGTAACATAATCGAGGCTTCTTCTCACTTTGAATACTGCTATATTTTAAAGTGTTGTTCTCGCCTTATCTTTCTGATACTCTTTGCATACTTTCATTACCTTTTTCATTATTCATTATCTATTATTTATGATTATATAACTCAATGGTACATTAGCCTCGGCCAACTACTATCACTTTGCAATCTCAATTAGATATTTTTACTCTATTGTACAGGATTGTCCTTATACCGAGGACGCAGTTTTTCCTTGGCTAGCACTGCCTTTTGCAACGCCATCAAGCGCTCATTCGCATTTAGCCAGAACGTATTGTGGTGATTGACTCGCTGAAGGTACGCCTCCGCCACCACCATCGATTTGAGTACCAAGTAGTGGAACTTGCGGGCTATATGTTCTAGTTGGAGGTGGCGTTTTTGAACTTGGTGGTGGAGTGCGTTGAAGTCTAGCGTCTTGTCGTTTGCCGACGCTACAAAGTTCACTAGTCTGTCGATATCTAACGCAGCCAATTGCATGGCGTTGTTGTGGGCATTTTTGATTGATTCTGATCTGAGGAGGACTAATTTGTGTTTCGCGTCGGGCGTGACGGTACAATTTTCTTGCGCAAGGTTGGGATCCACCGCGTCCCAAAGGGCAAACTCATTGATAATGCGATTCAACTCCAGCAATTCGCCATGGTGTTTATATATATCATTGATCAGTTTCTGGAGCAAGCCTAGCTGGTGTTGGACCGTATGACCTGTGACTGAACCTAGGGCGAGTTCAAGCTCGGCGATCCGGTTAGCTAGCTCTGTGTAGGTGGTTTTATCCATGGAAAGTAGTGGCAACTCGGGAACTATATAATTAATCTAATCTAAACAAGTTAAAATGAATGATTGATCGAGTTGTGCCTTTTTATTGATCGGGTTGTACCTTTTTATTGATCGAGTTTTTTGATTGATCCAGTTGTGATTAATTTGATGATCCTTTAACTTTTCAATTGTATTTGTATTGTGCGGTAAAAAAACAAACAACATGAGTGAGAAAAGGGTGGCGGAAAGCAGCGACGAAAGCGATGATGATGTGGTGGGACCATCGTTGACAAACGCGCACCCCGCCAAGAAACCCAAAGTGCAGTCGCACTGGGACTCGTTCCAAAAACTGTATACATCGTCGTACCAGCAAGAGTCGGCCATCACCGCGCTAGCCAAGACCAACAACGACCAGCTAGTAGTGGTGGGGCTCCGCAACGGGACGGTCAAGTTCTGGCAACGGGACGTCCCCAACGCAGGGGAACCTCTGGACAACAACGTCGACACGCTTGAATGTATCAAGCAGTTTTCAGCCCATCCCGGGCGGGAGATCCGCCAGCTTCTTGTCATGGGCACCCGTCTTGCGAGCGTGGCGCAGGATGACCCTACCATCAGGGTCTTTGACTTGGTTTCGCTTGATATGGTCCAGGTGGTCGATCTTGGGTTTGTGCCCACCACCATGGGACCAGCGTCAAACTGCTGGTACCAGCACCAACATCGCGAACTTCTTGTAGTGGGCCATCGCGACGACGCGGGCACGGTTTCTGCGGTGGACCCCGACGATCCCGACGCCAGCGTGCAGCTCAAGTCTCCTCACCGTAACCATATCCAGTGCATTGTATACAACACCAAGCACCAGTGCTTTGTTTCGGCAGATACCAAGGGGGTTGTGGAATACTGGCTTCCGCACGCGCTGGGTCTTCCTGCCGGCGCCAAGTTTGCCTACAAGTCGCAAACTGGGTTGTTGGAAATCGCCAAGGCACGAGCCCGTGTCTTGACCATGGTGTCACAACCAGACCGGTTTATAGTGTACTCGTCTGATGGCAAGGTTAGGGTGTACGACTTCTGCACCGGCAACATTGTCGCCACTACCGTGGTGCGCGAAGACGACGGTACCGCGCCTGGTGGCGCCGCGGTGGTGGACGCGAACACCATCATCACCGCAGGCAGTGGTATAAGAGTGTGGCAATCGGGCGAGGCCATCTGTGGCCTCGGAACAGTAGACCTGAAGGCGTTGGCGGTGACGTTCACCAACGCAGTGTTGCTCGCCAAGCACGATATATCCAACGTAGATGCCACCATGATTGCAGCCCAAAACGCTGCGATCGAGTCGCGCCTCGTTGCGCGGCCGCTTATAGTGGCAGCGGCCCACGGCACCGACCGCTTGTATGTCTACGGCAAGAACACGGCGGAAAATAGAGACTTTGACTACCGCGCGCCCAAGCCCACCAAGAAACCGGCCAAGGTATCGAAGGTCACCCTTCATACCACAGCCGGCGATATTTGCATCAAGATTTATGGTGATATTGTGCCCAAGACCGCCGAAAACTTTGTAGGACTCTGTCGAAAAAAATACTTCGATAACGTAATTTTCCACCGAGTCATCAAGAACTTTATGATCCAGACGGGCGATCCGCTTGGGAACGGAACTGGCGGCGAGTCTTTGTGGGGAGGAAATTTCAACGACGAGTTCAGTCCATTGCTCACGCACGCCAAACCGTTTATGGTGAGCATGGCCAATGCGGGGCCCAATACCAATGGATCTCAATTCTTTATTACCACGGAAGCAGCGACGTTTTTGGACCGCAAGCATACGGTCTTTGGCGAGGTGACCGAGGGTTTTGATACTGTCACAGCCATTGAAAATTCACAGACCGACGAGGATGACCGACCGCTAGACCAGATTGTGATTATGTCGACCAGTATAGAGTGAGATGAGAATAAAATAAAGATAAAGGTGATGGCCATATATATAAAAGATTATTGTCAAGTAGTGGTAGGTGAAAGATCATCAAAAATAGAAAAATAGAAAAATAGACTAGAACTCAATTGATAGCTAAATTGAAAAAGGTTTGTACAGAATTTCGCAGCCAAATGTCAGGAATTTAAATTTATACAACGAGTGAATATCAGTATCACTTCCATGGGAGGTGATGTTGTAAATTTATCATTACCAGAGTTTACAATGGTGAATTATATGAATGACACCTAGATCAATTGAAGAGCTATAATAAAAAATTGTAAATTTATGTATTTAATATTGCAAATTCAGTATGAATTCGTCAGTATGAATTCGTCAGTATGAATTCGTCAGTATGAATTCGTCAGTATGAATAAGTCAGTATTAATTAGTCAGTATGAATAAGTCAGTATAAAATAAGTCAGTATAAATTAGTCAGTATAAATTAGTCAGTATTAATTAGTCAGTGTAAATTAGAAATTAGTCAGTGTAAATTAACTCAGGTGCATGAATCAAACCAGTAGCACGAACTTAGTCAGATGTAAATCAGTACATGAACCAGTCAGTATAAATCAGTATTTCAGTTAATTTAATCAATTTGTAACTAAATAATTATCAATTGAAACCAGATTATATAAAAATGCCATTAATTGGGTGTATTGAAACTATTTCGGTTTATTTATTAATTACTCCGTATATGAACTTGCTCATCAAATTCCTAATGATTGCGTATAACTTAAATTGGTGATGGTTTGTGTGTAATGCAAATTATAGCGTTTATTCCTCTTCGCTGCTGCTCAAGTCTTCGTCCTGGGCCTTTCCGCCTCCTACCAAGTCTCGCAAACTCATGGGTTTGGAGTTGGTCTTCGAAGCACCAAACGTGTCGGAATAACGGTTTGGTTGTGGTTTATCGTTATTTTCGTTGGTCCTTATTCCAGAAAACTGAAAGTCGTCTGCGTCGCTTTCGTCCGAATCATTGAAGTGGATTTCTTCGTGGTTGTTGCGGCCAAGCACGAATTTGGGTTCTTGGAACGACTTGACGTCCGACTCCTCCTCTTCCTCTTCCAACACTTCCTGGAGCTGGTCTTCCAAGTCCTTGAAGTCGTCGTCAAGATCCATGGCTTCTCCTTCTACTCGTTCAATTATCGGACCCGACTTCTTGACTTTTCGAACCTTTTTTACTTTGGACACCGGCTTGGCTTTTTTCTGTTCTTCATTCTGTCTTTTTTCTGTTTCTTCTCGTTCTCTCTGTCTTATTCTTTCTCTTTCTCTTTCTTCTCTATCTCTTTGTTCTCTTTCTTTTTGTTCTCTTTCTCTTTGTTCTCTTTCTCTTTGTTCTCTTTCTCTTTCTTCTCTTTCTCTTTGTTCTCTTTCTCTTTCTTCTCGTTCCCTCTGTCTTACTCTTTCTTCACGCTCCCTTTTTCTTCTTCTCTCTATTTCTCTCTCTCTTTCTCTCTCTCTCTCTTCTCTCTCTTTCTCTCTCTCTTCTCTCTCCTTCTCCTCCCTTTCTCGCTCACCTTCAAGATCATCAAAATCGCTCTCGCTGATTATAGGCTCGTCTCTTTTAGGCTCAGGAGTGTTGTTGGCAGTGGGTGGTCTTTTTGACGATGTGGTTGATTTTCTTTGCTTCTGGCGGTCCCGCGCCTCTCGCTCCCACTGATTCACCTTTGTATCTAGCTTCTGGGCATTTCTTGACTTGCTGAACCGAATGGTGCTACTCAATCGCCTCAACAGAACTTGTCCGTTTTCTTGGGGATTGTATGTAAGATAGTAGGCATCGCCGCTGCGATGTTTCTGAGTCAAACCTTCGAAAATAATGGGCTTTTCAGGCCCATCGGTGGAATTGGCTTTTAGTAAGCATTCTTGATCGGCTTGGTAAAGACGAAGCGGTTGCGTTTGATCCATCAGATCAGGCACGAATCCATATCGAATGGCGATATTTTCCGGTTCGTCAACTGGTGCTATGTTGGAGAGATCAAGTAGTTGCGAGATATCGATCTCATATTCCCCATCGGCCAAAGACATGCTGTACTCTACTGATTGAAGTAGAAAGAAAGGAGAGATTAGTGGGAAAAAAGGTTGGGGAAACGGTAGGGGCAAATAGGCAGAGACGCAGAAAAATAGCGACAATTAGGGAGAGTTTTTGGGAGTTTCGCGGGAGTTTGAGTTTTTCTGCGCGCCAAGTGTCGTTTAATCAACTACTTCGTTGGTAGTCGTTAGTCTAGTCTACTATTAGTCTCCTGTTAGTCTCCCGTTGGTCTATTAATACTACTAGCCTATTAGTCTACTACTGGTATTATTGATTGTACTTCTTTTCTAGTTTACAATGGGATCAGCAGAAGACGTGTCGGATGAAATCGGCGTCCTTCACCCCAAAGTCCTACTTCTATCTGCTGGGGCAACAACGTCCATCCTTTTGGGGTACCGTGTATATCGCCGGTATTTTGTACGTATAAGAACCTATTTGGACATGAGTGCGAGTATTTTGGACCAACAGCGTCCGCTATATGGCAAAGTGACGCGTGTGGGCGATGGCGACAACTTTCGCTTCTACCACACCCCCGGCGGAATACTTTGTGGTTGGGGCTGGTTGCGCACGGTACCCAAACACCCCAAACAGTTGAAAGACCAAACGCTTATGATCCGGTTGTGCGGAGTAGATGCACCGGAACGGGCCCACTGGGGCAAACCATCGCAGCCGTACTCTCAAGAAGCGTTGGATTGGCTCAAGCTGTACTTGATAGGGCGCAACGTCACCATTACACCATATCTGATTGATCAGTACAAGCGAGTAGTGGCGCGCGCGCAAGTATGGAAATGGACAGGACGAAAAGATGTGAGTGCGGAAATGCTTCGCGGGGGCTTGGGTATCGTATATGAGGGTAAAGTGGGCGCCGAGTTTGGCGACAACGAGAAATGGTATCGAAAGTTGGAGTCCCGAGCCAAGAAATTGAGAAAGGGCGTATGGGGCCTCGAGAAATTGACCACTCCCGGCGAGTTCAAAAAGATTCATTATCGTGGATAACAAAAACATCTTGGTATTTATTGAATTGGTCTAGATAAAACATGTCAAAAATAAAATAAAATAGGTAGCATCATTTGATTTCCCAATTATTAAAAGTTTATTCTAGTTCATAATTTATTCTAATTTCGCTAATGTCAAACTCTATTGCGCGATATCGCCTATACCATATTCCAATGGCATATTTATTGATTCAATGTGCTTCATCAGTTATTCGTACAGTGTGTATTATATAATCATTGAGTTGCAAATAATCACCTCATCCTTTATCTTTTGGTTCCCCAATCTTTATCGTTTATCTTATTTTTTATATCGACTTGACTGCCTCGCACACCAAACGAGACAAGGTATCGGTGTGCTCTTGAGTATCGGACTCAGCGTAAACTCTGACGGCATCTTCGGTTCCGGATGCACGTACAAACGAACGGCCATTAGGATATTGGGCCACCAACTCATCGATCTTGGCTTGCAATCCAGCGGGTTCAACCAACGTACGCTCGGCATTGGTGGTTTTGAATGCAGAACGGTCTGGCACCACCACCTTGGCCAATTTGTTAGGCAAGTCGTGGTACGACTGGTCCCATTGGTTTGGGGCCAATTTCAAGTAGTCCAAAATAGCCAATAATGCCAACAAATCAGATATAGCATCGCCCACAGTCTGGTTGATGAGTTGGGTGAACTGCTGCAACACTTGGAGAGCCGATTCTTCAGCAGGACTGGCTGGTTTATGGGCAAATATCTTGGCCTCGGCACCAGCATCAAATATAACGGTTCCATGGCCATTGGCTTCAAAGTACACTCCAATGTCGTATTTTTCGGCTTCGTGGTGCAAGTGCTTGACACCAGTAGGAGTGCATCCTACAGGGATACAAAGAGTTTTTTCGATGTACTGGGTGGACGAGCCGTTGGCATACGCGGTTTGAATGACCCCGATACGAAGATCCAAGCCGTTGATGGACTTAAAGAGTTGCTGGAAGAACAAGGCGATCAATGTCGACATCTTGTCTCCGTCCAACAAGTGGAACTGGCCGTCTTCGGTCTGGTAGTAGCAGATAAGACGATCGGCGTCACCGTCAAACGAGGCGTACAACTTGTTGGCGCCACTAGGAACCACGTTTTTGGGCAACTTTTGGTTGGTCTTGACAAAGTCAGCACCGCACTCGTAGTTGAGTAAGTCTGGCTTTTGGTAGTCTGCATTGACCAATGTGTAAGAAAGATTTTGTTTCAAGTATGTGTCGATCAAATGAGCCACCTTGGGGGCTCCCACACCGTTGGCAGCGTCAATAGTGATATCCAACGGAGCCTTTGAGCCATGGGCCAAGATGTTTTTGAACGCCGTAGCCATCTTTTCGTAGTATCCGTCCTCGGTAGCAGCACCATAGCTAGGGTCGTTGAGAGTTCTAGTGACGTAATGCAATTGGGGAGTGGTGAACAAGCCGTAGTCGTGGCACGACGAGTTGGCCAACGAGTGAACACCGTCGATGCTGGCCTGGGCCAAAGCCGGGCTGGATGCTCTGGAGTCCTTGGCAATGACCACATGGGCCTTTTGCAGCAAATCAATGCCGAGATCAGTGGCGATCTTGGTGATATTGGCGGCCAATTCGCCGTGGCTCAGGTTGGCCAACGTCGTGGCGTAGGCCTCCCATTTGGTTTCCAACATGCTTCCAAACGGATCTACGATCTTGACTCCGTTATCTTCGGGTGGATTGTGCGATGCAGTCACCATAACACCAATGGTTTTGCCGTGGAAGAACTTTGATCTCAAGGCTGCAACTATTCCTACGGTGTAGTTGACGTAGTCCAATTTGGAGGCGTGCATTCTGAATCCGGCTGTTCCGTACACATACTTCAAGCCTTCAGGCTTGGGGTGCTTCGATAAATGAACTTGTAAAGTAGATTCCACCGACATTGTAGATATATGGGGGTGTAGGTTGTTGTAAATGGTTGTAAAATCGGTCAAATTTGGTTGTAAAACAGTCGCGCTATTTATAGTGGGGCAGGCCACGTGACGGTGGTTGGATCACAGCCTAATCACGTGCACCGATCTATAACCAAAGGATGCACCGTAAGCTTCCCCATCATGTCTCGTCCTAGCAAGTTCAGCAACTCGTCGTTTCACAAAGAGGGCAAGATCGTGCCGATGAGCACGGGAGGAGCGCCCAAGCCCAAGCCCAAGCCCAAAGACTCTGAGTTCATCCAGGAGTTGGTGGAGACCGGCAAGGCCAACTGGAAAAAGGCACCGGCGGCCGTCAAGACACGGTACCGGGGAATATACATGATATTGTTTTCCATTCCATTTATATTGATTCCTCTGATTGAAATGTACCGCCGACTTGAAGGAAAATCCACCAAACGAGTGCAGCAGGGTGAATTGCTTGAGGGCAGGCAAGTTCGCAAGTATGATGAGAGTGAAAAATGGAGAGTGGAGAAGGAAAGTTGGATGTATCGGATATTTGGGCGGGATTTTTTCTTGGATGGGTTCACCAGTAAGACAATGGCGCCGAAAGAAGAGAAAAAGAATGAGGAATAGGAAGATTCTGGCAGTTATGACCAGCTTGGTGCTGGACTTGAGCAGAATACCGAGTAAATAGTAAGAGATACTTCTGAGAAGGTATCGTTTTAATAGCAATCAATGATCTTTTCGATAATGTTTCGTTGTATAAAATGTGAAAGAATACAATACTAGAATAGTTGACAGAAATAAATAGAAATAATCAGATATCTAGCATATTCGTTAGGCAAACAGTATTAGTATGATGGAATAGGAAATGATAAATAGATAGAGACCAGAGTTCTAGGACTTTAAATAGAATCGACCGGTGCACACAATTGTAGATAGGAAACGCAACTGATGCATTTTGGCGCTACCAGATTTTGCACCCAAAGCCAGCTTGCCGTATAAAGACCTATCAAAAGATCTCGGAGGATGGCTAGACAATTCGGTCAGTATAATCAGGTTTGGGTTTAGAGGGTGAAGAACTCAACTATCAAAGAACCATACTTTTTGAGTTCGACTCAAGTTGAATGTAGAATAGAAATAGAGGGATCTCGAAGAAGTTGTAGAATAGAATTGGATATTCTCACTTCTGTCTGTCACGATTGACCTTTTATTCTTCTTCAAGTGAGTACTTGACGAAATTTGGAGTAGCAAAGAATCTACAAAACAGAATCTAGAATAGAAATTCAGAGAATAATTGGGGGAAATTAGAAAAGTCAAGACCTTATCTCTATGTCACTACTCTTTTGACATGCCTGCATTTGAACCGTATCGTTCTATTGGTAATCTGCAAATTTAATTTAATGCCAACAGATTCAGGTAGATTTGAGATTAGGGTGAAGATAGACTTGAAACGGGTCTCGTTATGAAGTAAAATCTATTCATAATAATTCAAATCATAAAATATTCCATAGAGGCAAATGTTAGTGTAGTTATGGTCCGCACCATGATCCTACGTCTAATCTCACTTTCTCTCGTTGATAAGGTTCTCCCCAACGTTTTCATCGCTTGTTCAGTTCTCGCTTGTTCAGTTCTCGCTCATTTACTGGAATTTGGCTGCGAAATATTGGCTGCGAAATTGTCGAAAAATACATCGGTTGGTAAAGAAACTACATAATTCTTACGGTACTCATTAACTTTTCTCTGGTTACTATTGGATCAAATGCGCCTCATCAAATCTCGACCCTAAAGAAGAAAACGGCCGTTCGGGAGAACTGGTGTGATACGAATTGTATGGCTGGTATAGCTTGGGGATCTTGGTTGTCACGGTAGACGAGCTCTGGAGCTGAAAAAGATCGCCACTTTCAAGAACCCGCTTGAAGTTATGTGGAGAACGAAGAGGGGAAGTACGCTTTAAACGAAGCGGAGATTTGAGCTGAGGAGATTCTTTGGTACTAATTGACGGGATCCTGCTCTTGATCAGAACCCTCTTTTTAATTATAGGAAGCCCCATAAGAATGTACTTGGGATTAACAAGCGGAATGCGGCTTGGTTTTTGCGGGAGAGTGTTGGACAACTGGTTCAAAAAGGCCACGGCATCAAACTTGGGTGGCAGATGGGGCGGACTGACTATTTCGAAGCTTTTTTCGACTCTCAAGTTGGATATACTGGTGTTGAGGTTATCGATGTCTGAATGGGGAGTTCTGGGAACCAAAGTGATATCGTCCTCCTCTTCTAGGCTGGTTTCAGCAAAGCAAAGTGAGTATCTGAGCTTGCGGGGCTTGAAATTGGTGCCCAAGTCTTTGGTACGGTCTTTTTTCTGGATACTAAACGGAATGCATGTGGTTTCGATGTCGATCCCCAAGTCTAGACCGTCTTTTGGTGGGGTGTCGCTGTTGCTGCTCTTGGGAGTGCTGGTGACTCGAGGAGTAGAGCGGGCTTTCGGAGGCATGGTTAATATGTCGTTGACATTCTGCCATTGGGGAAGCAACGTATCGTTGAACAAATCCACCAAGCCCTGGTCATACACCACCGATTCTTTAAAGGCTTTGCTGATTAGTGAGATGGAATTGGAGCATAATTTGTATACCAGGGACATTTCCGGGGAAATTTTGGGTGCTCCAGTGCTTAGTATACTACATTTCTGGCATATTTCATTGATCAAATACTCAAACAAATCGTGCCATTTCGAGTCCAAAACTGTTTTGAACGAACTCAACTCTGAGTTTAGCAGATTCCACCGGGCCATCAAGCCGTCGGAATTGGCATTCAATTCAAACCTTGAACGGGGAAAGGAGGTGCCTGCCATGCGGTTGAAGTCTTCAATTTGCATTGGCAAGATTCCTAGCGAAATGGCAAGAAGCTCCACCTTTTCACGAAGCAACAAGTACTCCTGGTAGTATTGCGAGTCGTGGGAGTTGAAAGTGGGGAGTTTTGCGCCCTTAAGGGAATCATTAATGGTGGTTACATCGTTTATCCTGAGCTTCGCGACTATTTGCTCGAAGTCGTACGGAACTTGGCTGGATGTCGATTTCCATTGGCCGATGTCGTTCAACATCTTCATGCAAGTGTTGATTTCGGCATCGAGCGATTTTATGGCCGAGTCGTTGATTTCGGTGTATAGTACGGCGATATCTAAGTTGCGGCGTAGCACGAAAACGTGCTTTTTGGCATCGATAAGCACATCGCTGGTGTCTTCAAGCTTGGAATAAAGAAGTGCTGCCACCGCAGGATCCTGAATGGTGCTGGTCACATGCAAAAGACGGGGCATTAATGAGTCGGCGTCATTGATATGCTGGCAAAGGTCCATGACGCTTTCTTTACTTTCCAAGTACCAAGCTAGTTTGTGGTCTCCAAGTGAGGCCAATATCGCCACCACCTGTTGCAAAAACAGGTACAATTCCTCGACTGTTTTGTTGATTTTGAACAATTCATACTGTTGTGGGGTCTCGGACGGTAAGGAGATGACGTTGAAGAACGAAAAGGAGATGTCGTGAAGGAGATGTGAAAGTGAAATAGACATGACTGATGAAAAAACCGAGCAAAACTATTAAAAGTGCTTTATGAAATCGAGGCTTGGTCGGGTTCTTGTTCAGTAACAATGAGATAAATGAATAACTTCAGTTGCAGTACAACAGTTGATTGTGACGAGAATTTAGTCAGGTAGTACAACTAGTAGTTCAAGGTAGTAGTTTAATAGTTAGTACAAGTATAGTACAACGACGTCGTTTGTGGCTTAGTAGTGAGGTAGATGGCTGCTGAATAATAATAGTGGTGATTATGTGACTGTGACTGATCGAAAAATGCAGAATGCTGGATGAAGGTTGCCTTATATGGATGTATCAATGGTCGTTGAGACGATATGAATAGTGTTTGGTGTGGTATGATATCAATTGATAATGAAGTTACCAATATGTTTAATATGTGGAATTATATGCAATAAATCTGGTATAATATGTGTATGTTTGTCAATGTTTGGATGATGTTTGAACAATGTTTGAATAGTGTTGATTAGTGTCGATTTTTTACAATGTTGATGTTTGATGGTGCGTGTGTTGATATTGATGTTCAATCTTGATCAACCGTTATAATACTGTATCAGTTCTTATTGATTCTATTGATTCTATTGACTATTGATTCTTGATCTTATGGATCAGATCTCGATTGTTTACTACCAGATCAAAGTATGAGGCAACGATTATGACGATGATTATGATTATGTTTGTTATAACAATGGATTCTCTAAGTAGACTGCTGGGATGCTCGACTCCATACCACGGTACGCGTCTGCTAGGGTCGTAGATGCTGGCTCTCATACCACGCCTAACTGCGGTTGTGATTGCAACGGCCTCACGTGATTTTACATGTGACAATTTCTTGTGCGGCGGCGATCGAGAAAGCGATGAGATGAGCAGCCTGAGTAGTACCACCGTACCCTGAACAATATGCCTAAAGCACCCAAGAAAAGCTTCAGCAGTGCTAGCAGTGGTGGAGCCACTGTGTCTGCCGAGAAACACATGAACTCTGTTTTCAAATTCAACACCAACTTGGGCCAGCACATCCTCAAGAACCCGCTCGTGGCCCAGGGTATAGTGGACAAGGCCGGTATTAAACCGAGCGATATTGTGTTGGAAGTAGGTCCGGGAACTGGTAACCTTACAGTACGGATCTTGGAGCAAGCACGCCTGGTGGTAGCAGTAGAAATGGACCCCCGTATGGCTGCCGAGTTGACCAAGAGAGTGCACGGCACTCCGCAGCAGAAGAAGTTGGAGATTTTGCTTGGAGATTTCATGAAGACCGAATTGCCATACTTTGACGTCTGTATATCCAACACCCCGTACCAGATCTCGTCACCATTAGTATTCAAACTTTTGAACCAACCTCGTCCTCCTCGGGTCAGCATCTTGATGTTCCAGCGTGAATTTGCTTTGCGGCTTCTTGCCCGTCCGGGCGATTCTCTTTACTGTAGATTATCGGCCAATGTGCAGATGTGGGCCAATGTTACCCATATTATGAAAGTGGGAAAGAATAATTTCCGTCCTCCACCCCAAGTGGAATCTTCTGTGGTCCGTATAGAAGTCAAGAGTCCAAGACCTAATATTGATTTCAACGAATGGGACGGATTGTTGCGGATAGTTTTCGTGAGAAAGAACAAAACCATTGCTGCAGGGTTCAAATCTTCCAATGTGCTTGATATTTTAGAGAAAAACTACAAGACCTGGTTGTCCACCAATGGAGACGAAATGGTGGACGACAAGGCTAACATGGCCGACGTGGTCAAAGCCAAGATCCTGGCGGTGTTGACTGAAACAGAGTTTGCTGAAAAGAGAGCTTCCAAGTTGGACCAGACCGATTTCTTGAAGCTTTTGTATGCTTTTCACCAAGTAGGCATCCACTTTGCATAAACCGAATAAGTAAAGAATATGGAGAGTTAAAGATATAAAAATAAACAGAAACAAGAGAATTGAATAATTGAATGTAGAGATAAGAATATGCGAGAATAAAAAAGTTAAGAGGCAAATAAATAGAATTCATGGTGCAGAATTAGAAAATAAGAAGCAAATAAGTAGTTCATGGTGTAGAATTAGAAAATAAGAAGCAAATCAATAGAATTCATGAACTAATGTAGAATATGAATATAAAGAAATATGTAGGAGTAAAGAGATGAAAGGACAAATAAGAGTTGAAGAATTTAAAACGCACTTATGAAGAGCTAAATAAGAAAAGAAGCATGTAGAAAATATGTGAAAAATAATTGGGCGATAATTGAAAGAATAAGAATACGTACTAAAGACCAAGGAGATGAAATAACTCGAGTGGTAGGATGTTTAACCAAAGGAGCTTATGTATATAAATAAGTACCGAGATGGAGAATTTTGAGTAATTCAACAAATGGAAGTATCAGGTTACTGAATCTATAGTTAATCATTGCAATAACTATATCCACAATTTATTTGTAACAGAATCAATGTTTTCAACTATTGTTAGCTCTATCACCTATTCTTGTATACACGGAGTCTCGCGAAGATATTGACAAGATTTGCACATACTCAACTATACTTGTATAGCTCACTTATCCAAGAAATAGTCTGAAGATAAATACAACCAGTGTCTATGAAGATGCGGTAGGTCAGCAATATACTGAATGTTCTCTTCCTTTATGAAAATATCACTGGTTTATCTCCAAGAATACACTTCTACTCCAAATTTGTTCTCTTTTTTTATTTCATAAATAATTCTTTTAATTATATCAAAGCAACTGTGTCTCACACTCTGCCTATAATGTTTAGTGGCTTCAAGTAACTTCTTCGCTTGGTGAGTAAAAAATATCTGGCTGCGAAATATTAGCTGTAAAATATTAGTTGTAAAATATTAGCTGCCAAACATGTCTAAAAATAATTTTCAAGATTAAAAACATTTACATCTAATTTCCGATTAACTTCACTTGTTTGTACACCTCTTTGAATTCCCCTTGTTCTACCCGAAAAGTAGCTTTTCTAACTTCCCTCGCAGCACTCCTCAGTTATGGCCCGTTCAATTGTTCCGCAGTAAAAAATATTAGCTGCGAATATTCGGCTGCGAAATATTTCGATAAAATACGTCAGTTCAAGTAAGAAGATATATATTAAGTGCACGTATTTATTCTTACGTTCTAATCTACTTGCCGGCTTCTATCGCTATCGCTCGTTAAGTTATAGCTCGTCCGGTTTTCGCGTTCTTATCTCCTCTTTACACTCTTGGTGACATCCTTCTCAATAACCTCTCCAACACCTCCCATCTCCTCAAGATTGTCCTCGGCAATACTAACATGCTCTCTTCTTTCCCAGAATCTATCTTCACACAAGTCAAACGACGCCTTCTTCAAATGCTTACCTCTAGCTTCCCTGTTACTAGAAATGGCCCATTCCAAGAAATTGGCACCTGTACGAGCATAGAATGCTCTCAAGTTCTCGAATGGTTTGGGGTGTGGTAACCATGGTCTTGGATCTGGAATTTCGTCCTCCTCTTCCTCTTCCTCCTCTTCTTCCTCTACTTCTTCTTCCTCTTCTTCCTCCTCCTCTTCTTCTTCCTCCTCTTCTTCATCGTCCTCTTCATCATCTTCATCATAATCACTCTCCTCCTCTTCCTTCTCCAATTCTGTCAAATCTTCCCATAAAACCTTTACACCATCAAGCCTTCCTAAGTCAATGGCATAAAACGAATCCAAGTTGTACTCAGACTCTCCACGTTCGTAAATTCCTCCGAAAATATAAAATGTATCGTCGACAACACAAGTGGTGGCATTAAATCTTTGATGAGGTAATTGGTTGACAATAGGATACTCGATCATCTGCTCATTCTTTTCCTCTTCTTCTTCCATTTTCTTTAATTTTTCAATCTGCGACAATTCTTCTCCATCTTCTTCGTCGTCCTCAAGCTTAGCTTTGGCCAAAATGTTGTTCAAAATCTGTTCCAAGTCTTCGTCTCGAGACTTGACGTCTTTAGCTACTTGTTTCTTTTGTCTTCTTGGCTTCAAAGATAAGTTATACCAACGATTGGTCTCTATATGGTACGAGTACAATTGGTTGAAAAAATCAGACTCGATTTGCTCTTCACTTTCTTCGTAGTCGTACACTCCTCCAAACATTATACCTCTATTTTTGTGGTATACCATTGAACAGCCGACTCTAGATGATGGTGCAGCACCTTGTTTTCTTCTTCTTTCGAATCTGATAGCTTTGGGATCGGCCTTCATTTTCAAAAGCCAACAGTCATTAAGCACCTTACCCTTTTGCAATCCCTTTTTAGCCTTGACTTTACAGTAACCACCGTATAAAACTGCTCCTTCAGCGTATGGAATCAACGAATGGCCTGATCTGGCATCTGGGATAGGGTGGTTAGGAGGAAATTCCACCTGGGTCCACTTGTAACTGGTAATATCAAATAACCAGATATCGTTCAAGTAGGTCGTCATGGTCCCCAAATCACGGAAACCCCCCGATAATATAATATAGTTCTTCCATACTGCGAGTCGGTGGCCTGATCTTGCACTAGGACCTTTTTTCTGGTCGATTTTCGTCCATTCTTTGGTATCACAGTCCAAGATCCACGTATCACCGTAGTGATAAAACGTCAGCTGTTTGGGCGACGAGAACTCCCCCCCAAACATCAACATTACACCAGAAGGATGCGAGCACATAGCATGAGATGATCTGGGTAATGGCGAGTTCTTGGATGAGATTTTCCGCCAAGTATCGTTATCTATAGAGTATGTATAAAGGTCGTTGTAGAACAGCGACTTGGTGCCGTCATTGGATTCTCCTCCAAATAAGAAGAGCTCTTTCTTTCCATGTGTAGGATTGGATACCATGGACGGATTGAGTCTCTTAGAAGGTCTGTTGCAAACATCAATGTGAACAGCTTCGAATTGTTCTTGTTCTCTGGCATACTGTTCCAAGATCTCATCGATGTCCTGGTCATCTTCATCTTCTAATCCTTGTTTCTTGGCGAGTTTTTTGTTTTTGACCTCGGCTTTCGACAAGTTCTTTTTCTGTTTCTCGGCCGCCTTGGCTTTTTTGGCTTCTTTGGCCTTTTTATCCTTCTTGGCCATCTCTGGGGTATTTGCTATATGGTCATCTTGTCAACTTTTCACTCAAAAATGGTTTGTGTGCAGGACTTTTTTTCACTTTTGCACCCATGAGCGAAGCTCATAAACGAACATTTATCAGTATCCACCATCAAATGCACAGTGTGCTTATAAGTATATACAGCATCAAGTCAACGGTAAGGATAGTATTTGATCAGTTGATGTACTGATTGTGCTGAAGTCGATAGCCTTGGCATTGTAATTAAGTCCGGTCAATAAATTAGTATTTAGCAGGTTTATAGCTTATATTGTAGTCAAGTTTTCTCTACATTGAATTTTGCAAATAACCAAAAAAGAGTCCAGATAAAAAATTGAGAAAAAGATCAAAGAAAGGTCAAAGAAAAGAAAAACATCCGAGAGAAGACTACAGAAAAATTGAGAAAAAGACTAAAGAAAAAAATTGACCAAAAAAAACCAAGTATCCATTCTAAAATACCATTGCCGACACCTTTCACTATACTTTTCATCGATATCAAATACCATTGAAGTGCTTATGGCAATAGCGAAGCTTGATTCGGCAGTGCGGAGGACCCTTGCGTCACAACTCACCATCACAAGCTATAGTGATGCTATACAGGAGTTGCTAGAGAATTCTGCAGACTCAGGAGCAGACAAAATTGATATTCGGCTTGATTTGAAAACCCTCAGTGCCTACGTTCTGGATAATGGTAGTGGAATTGGTTGCTCTGAGCTAGCGCATGTTGCCCAGCAGTATTTCACGTCCAAAATTACCTCCTCTCGCCAATGTATAGATACTTATGGGTACCGTGGTGAAGCCTTGCATGCATTGAGCATGATCAGCACGCTTACTGTAGTGTCCAAGACTGCTGCTCACGACACTTTCCAACTATACAATGGGCAAGTGCAACCGTTCCAGTACGATAAACAGATTCAGAATGATGTATTTGCCGTGGAACCCATGGAAATTAGCGGGACTACCGTCAAAATGGCCAACATCTTCTCTGATATACCCGTTCGAAGAACGCAGCAGCTCAACGTAGATAGACATAAAGTGATTGAACATATTAGACATGTTTTTGTCCATATTTTGTTGAAAAGACCCACTATCAGGATAAAATTGCTCACGACGGATACCTTATCGCAAATAATGCCTGAAATACGTATCCAACCAGCCGCTGGTTCGGTATTTGAGATATTGGCGCGGACATTGAGGACCATCTTCGGCAGCTCTGTTCTCACTAGCTACGAGACTTTGGAAGCCTCTTTCAAGCGCTACAAACTCACCGGAATCATAGGAGCTACACCAATAGGCACGCGAGCCCATCAGTATATCATGTTGAATGGCAGGCCAGTGAATTTTGGCGTGGACAAATTCCGAAAGATTAACCGGATGTTTCTGGAAGCCAGATTTGAAGCGAATTTCACAAGTCCTACCAAGTCCAAGCGCGTACTTCGCCAGTTTCCTATATTCTTGATCAATGTAGAGTGTCAAGTCTCGGTACAGGAATTGGCCCATATTTCATATGCCGCAGAAGTGTTGGAATTGGTAGAAACTGTCTTTACAAGCTTTCTACGCACATTCGGATATATAGAGCAAACGCCTAGTCCTGGCCCTAAAAGATCTCCCCAAAAGAGTAGACAGTTCCCTGGAAAAATCATCAAGGACCTGTCAAAATTATCCAGTCTCGATTTTTTGCAGCCACCTTTAACTGGAGAAATTGGTACAAGAGAAGCGGGGTATCTTAACGTATCAAAAGAGGAACTACTAGGGTATACGCTTATTGCACAGGTGGACAGAAAATTTATTCTTGTAAAAACCAGACTCGACACCTTGATGGTGCTTGACCAACATGCATGCGATGAGCGAATCAGAGTCGAAAAACTATTGCAAGAATTCATAAGTCAAATGGTGGATCCCAATTTGAACATTCAACTTCGCTTGGTGGAGCCTATACTGTTCGAACCTACAGAAATCGAACGTAATTTATACCTGGTGTACCAATCGAACTTGAACACTTTTGGTATAGCATACTATCAAAGCGAGCATGAAATACATATCACACACTTGCCGCATATTTTGCTTGAAAAGACCGGCCAGGATGCCAATTTTCTACGCTCTTGCCTTCTCCAGCACCTCCAAGACCTAAACTTCAACATAAAACGAAAGGATTTGCCCGTAAATGTACACTGGTTCGCTCTAGTCCGATTCTTGCCGCAAATCATTCTAGATCTCATCAACACCAAGGCTTGTCGTTCGTCTGTCATGTTTGGAGATATTCTAACTAAACCGCAGATGCACCAGATGTTGCATGACCTTCTAAAGTGCAATGTTCCTTTTCAATGTGCCCACGGGCGGCCGTCCATCGTTCCTTTACTCAACTTAAATAGTTTATAGAAATAAAAAAAATAAAAAAGAATGGACGAGTCCGGAGTCGAACCGGAGACCTTTCGCATGCTAAGCGAACGCGCTACCAACTACGCCACACGCCCGTATTCTATATTAGTAGATGTCACTGAAATCATAAGTCCTGAGGTTTGGTTGAAGTAGGCACCCGATGGGTTTGCACGTCTCGGTTTTTTACTTGTGGGTTTATTTACTTCCTCGGTAATATTACCTTCGCGTTAAGTACTACTTATTGTCCTTTATATAATTGAAATATATTTGTTTGTCAGTTGAAGTTAAGTAGCAGATACTCTAGATTCAATGGTATGGAAACGCCTAATGATATATTAGAACCACTGAAATTGAGATAAGGAGATTGTCTTGTTGCCCAATTGACTGAAGAACAAAACTTATGGGCAATTCGCTCCGTTCTTATAGTAAATTGTTTTCCCATCAACAATTTTTCAGTTCAAGTCTTACTAAGTTCCAACCATTAATACGTGACCCAATGCTTGGTCCGCTTCAACCGGACCAAACTACTTTTGGCCCTTCACCATAGCAACTCTCTATATAGCCTTATATACTCGAGCCGTTTCGTATGTTATTGTCTCGTAAATTAAAGATCTTTCGGTGTGCGTTACTCCTTCCGACTCGGATGGGTGCAACTTTATATATTGAGATCATAATATTTGTTTTGTGCTATGTTGCTAAAAAAATAATACATGCAGGGTTGTTGAGAATGCAATCATTTGACAATACATCAGTACAAAATATGTCATGCAACTCCAGTATAAATAGTTGCGCTTATCCTTTATCCCTTGCTATACGTAAATTTTTGTTTCCTAATTCTTGATGCAATGGAGGAAATCGTAACTAAGCTTGACAAGGTATCTGTTACCGAAGATTCTAGTAAAGATATTGCCAATGAAATGGTAGAAGACTTAATGAGCAAAGAAGTGCTTCTTTCATCACTTGTCGAAGATCCAGCAGCAAATGATTTTTGGACTCGTGATGTCAAGATTGATGATGAAGTTATCAATTACTCCAGAAAATTTGCCGCGGATGTTATTGATAAGTTTTCGAAATCAGGACCTTTTGACATTTATGACCCGTCTGTGCATGATGCATGGGAAATATGCTTCATGCAGATGTTTAAGATGTTTCCAGGTATGGAAGCTCTTTTCAATCGTAGATCTAAAAACACCAAGATCAAAAGACTTGTTTTTCTTGACTTTTCTAAAATTAAAGAGTATCCATTGTGTATTTCTAGTTTCAACATAATTTTATATAACATGCTTTTGAGGCGTGATTTAATTCTTCACGCGGATGATATCGATGAACGGCATGCATCTATGTATGGTCTTTACAAGATTATCATGGTTAACAGGCAAGAGGCGTTAGATCGTGACATGCAACAAATTCTAGACGAGGATCAAACCCGTTCTATGATCCCGGACGATGAGTATATCTACAAAAATATTACGGATATGATGTATAATAATCAGATTAATCTGAAGTTGTTCAATTACCACTTTCAGAGTCCTTATGCGTATGCAATAAGCAGATTATATCCCAAGTTAAGTGATAAAAAGAAGAAAGTTATAGCAGAAATATTGGTCAAGCATTACCAAAATGATGTCAAGAAGTATCCTACTTTGGGGGAAATTATAGATGAGATTCTTTGTCATCCCAAATTTGAACCTAATCGCTCTCCAATAAAACCAAAGCCCTATGGTTTAAAAAGAAATAGAGCGAATAGTGCTACATCCAGAAGTAAAACAAAAAGTGCAAGTCCACAAGCTGTAAAATCTCAACTGACAGATACTACAAAGGGGAGACGGAGACCGAAACCAGTTTCTGTAAAAAAAGAAACCTCGGCTTCAGTAGAAAATGGTACTTCGGGCAGCGAAGAAACTACTTCTGAATCTTCATAAAAAATCTATATATTCTTAACTGCTTTATATCCTCAATTTCTACATTAAGTGTGGCTTATCTCAGTATAATTTAATTATACAGTCTGATAAATGGGTGCAAAATCGCGAAAAGGACTTCCTACTTCAATCTCAATATAGCGCAGAATTGATCCAATAAGCACTGTGAATTAATATTACATAAGTATTGATAGCACACACAGAATACGTATCGAACTAATATTAAGCATCGTATTTAAACTTCTACCACTTATCAATCTGAGAACTTCACCTCTCATTGAATGTAGAACAAAAGTGCTATGTCTGTATTTAATTTAAGGCACTTCTATATTTAAACCAGCTTAATTGGCCAAAAAGCTAAATGCATTAAAGAGTTATTATACGATGTGTCAAAGTTGAGGTTTCAGGGATGTAGCGGGGATGTCAGAGTTGTGAGGCGATAATAAGGTATAAGGTCTCATGCAGTACCAACTGTACTTTTGAGCAGCTCTACTATCATACCACTCTAGTTACAACTTGGAATCCAACAAAACCTCCTCATTACTCAAAATATTTGTCTAATTATGTTCATTCTGTACTCAACCAATTTTTCAAGTCCACAAATATTTTGTAATGACTTGATTTATTTGCACCAATACTCATCACTAGACTTCTACTTCATCTTATTCTCTTATCATACATTATATATTATTATATATATTCTATTATACATAGCACCTAACGGGCTTCAAACTGGACCATTCTTCTGGTTCTGGCCTTATAAATAACTCTGTGACCGCATTCCTTACATCTGATAGCATCGTTCTTGCTCAAGGAAAACGAGGCTGCACATTGGGCACAGTTGTATCTGACACCTAAAGACTTGTTGGTGACCTGGCCAAGAGCAGCGTGCGAAATGGATGCAGGGATACTAAACCCTTCTCTTTGAGGTGAAGCCATCTTTGTAGTGTAAGCTATACTGTTTTTTCTAATTTTCATCAGCGTCATCGTGAAAAATTGGGGGCTCACGTGGAAAGTCGCACATGACCCGCCATGCCGAAACTTTTCAGTCTCCATATGGAGACTGGTGGATGATTCTTTAGGGATATGTCGTCGATTCGGGACATCATAGCTAGGGTTGGGCGGTCTGCGCGGCAGATCGAGTCGTTTACCAACAATAAGGTGAACTCAAATAACCCGCAAGTGCTGGCCAAGCCCCAGCAACCACCAACAAAGCCCATCACCAAGAAGCACCAGCAGATGCCACCACCGAAATACCGGGGATATTTGAACAACTATCAGAGTCAGGTGTTTCGAGACTTCTTAGAGCCCTTGGAAATACCAAACTTGAAGATTTTTAATGAGAATTTGCCCAAATACGACCACATCAATGCCCGGTCCAACTGGGTACGAAAGTCCAACAAGCTGCTGGAAGTGGATGTATTTGTGCTACAAGATCGAATTTTATTTGGCAAAATGATGGAAGAGCTCATTAGAATCACTCCCGAAAAGCTCAAAGGTATAAATTCTTATAACTCCAAGACAAAAAACCACCTTCTTGACCAGCAGGAGAACGAGACCAACCAGTATCCCGGAATATGGCCGGCAAATTGGTACGACGAAGTACCTCCCATGCCACAGCCACTCACAAAGCAATCATTTCAGCAATATATCTACATTTTGACCCATCTGAAGTTCCACTACAAGAATTCTTCGTCGTTGTCCAGTGGCATAATTCCGCAAATCTTGTTGTACACTCACAAATTGACCAACCACGAGTTCAAAGAGTTCAGGTCTGTTCATACCTACAACTATCTTATCAAGTTCTTCGGGTATGACAAGCACCAGAGCTCGTTTGCACGAGAACTTTTGCTTGTAATGAACAAAGACGGGCACAAACCCAATGTAGACACCATCAATAACCTCCTCAAACTATGCAAAATCCACTCTCGAATCCGTTCTAATACCAACACATACCAAATCGTGATGAAGTACTTGAAATTATGTCAATCGATGAATATTGAGATCAACTTGTCGACGTATAATCGAGTATACGATGCGATTAACAATGTGTTTTTAAAAGAAGTATTTCTTAATAAAATCCAGCAGATCGAGTTGCCAGTTTCAAAGAATTTAATGATAAAAATCCTCGATGATTTTGCAGCCACCACCAGCGATACTGGCGAACTTATCAAGTTTATCACCCATGATCTTGGCCAGGCCAACTGGCACAACGATAGTAAATTGCTCAATAAGGTGATATCGCATAGATGTGGGAATGTCAATCCATTGACCAATGGCCACGATAATGGTGAATTGGACAAGCTTTGGAAGTTTGTAGGAGAATCGCCAAATGTTTCACCGGACGAGTATACAATTAAGAGTATACTTGAGTCAATACGCAAAAACAAGGGCATTTCCAACAAGGTGTATGTTATGGTGTCGTTGTACGTGAACTTAGTAGACCGAGTTGAGAGGGTGAATCCGCGGGTTTATCGAGAAATGATAAATACTATTATACAAGATATAGACAGTGTGCCAGATGCAGCGTTCATGGTGCGAGGAATTCTTTACGAGGCTAGTCAGAGGCTAGGTCTTAGCGAAGAGACCGAAGCGTACGACAATGGCAAGCAGTCATTGCCCGAGAACTACAAGATCATGCGGCGGATTGTGGGGAACAAAATGGACCAGATGGAGGCCCAAGTCGAGTACTACCAGAAAGTCAGTCCAATCAAGCGTTTGCACGTCAAGTGCAGTGCTGACGAAATAGAGAAATGGAACGGAATCAAGGCACAGCTCGTGTTTGGGCCACAGCACAAGCTTCTGGCTTCGCTCAGCGTGGAGATGGCACAAATTTTTGCACCCAAAGCGCACCCAACCATAGATTTTCCAGCCGACCTAACCGAGCGGTACCAGAAGAGCCAGGCCCGCAAATACCAAGGGGCACGAATGCGCAAGCAATTGGCGCAGGTGCAAGGCCAGAGTGTGGAGATTCGCATGGCTGAAAGGAACATATATAAATGTACATAAATAACTAATGATTTACGAAAAACTCTTTTTCATTTACCCAAATAGGCAATGGTGAGCACGAGGGGCGGCAAAGATACAAATCAGTGCGTTTCGTCGGTGCTCGCACAGAAAATAACAGTGAATAGAGTAAATCGTGTGTCCCGATTGGGTCTGACCAAGGTCCGGTTCCGCGCAGATTGCTACGCTAGTCGAGGAACAATAGTTTGGTGGTCTGAGACACATCGATCGGTATTGTTCGCACCGCCGAAAAGAGATGGGATGGGTTTATGAATTTGGGCGATGTGTTTGAGCGCTGATTGTCACCACACATCTGAAATCCCGCCCCCTGATGAGAAGAGGTTAATTGCGAAGACCATACAACTACTACACTAGACAATACACTACGACAAGCACGACAACTATTACAAGACCAATACATCTATTACTATACATCTATTACAAGAATACTACTCAAGACTATAAACTACCAGCTGTAGCAAATAATGACAATTATACCATATAGCTTATACATGCGTATTAATTATACTAGTCAATCTAATTTGTATCCCTTCCCCCCATCTATCATTTCCTCGTTGGGTATTTTTGTATTTTTGTATTTTTGTATTTTTTGTTTTGCTGCCAAAAAATTCTTCATTCTCAATTCTATTTCTTGATCACTTTCTTTATCTTCCCAATCCAACAATACATACGACCAGGTGCTAGTATAGGACTGACTGATCGATTTCACTCGCTGGTTATCCCACCCATACCCCCACCATACCATACCCTACACCTTTTCGGACAATTCCCCTGAACCCCGTGGCGTAATTAGATTCGCACAGGGCGGAATCACCAAATCCAATTTAACAATTTATTGATAAATATCCCTTAGAGAACTGTTGATTGATTGGTATAATACAGGTCGATACCGATACTGGTCTAGTCGCTCTGGTTATATCTGTTGATTTATCATTCTATTTGTATCATTCCATCGGTTTTAATAGCCTTGGTAGTGCCTGGTAGTGGTAGTGCCTTGCGAATCCGGTTATAATTAGCTACCTTGTCCTACTACTATACTAACCAATGAAATTCATAGAACTCATCGCATACCTTCTGCTAGTTCAGTTGGCATCAGCGCTTAGTCTCAGCCTATGCTCCACCTCCAATGTCGGCTCCGATCACCAGACCAACGAGTACATGTCCAATGGGTGGTGCCAAGACTACTGTGGGCCCAAGGGCTACTCGGTGGCCATATTACAAAGCTATTCGTGCTGGTGTTCCAACGACGTGCCTCTGGATACCACGCTGATGTCAAATTGTAATGTCAAGTGTCCGGGCTATAGTGAGATGTGTGCTACCGAAGGATACTATGGATATTTGCTCATTGGGACTCCTAGTTCTACTATAGGAGCATCCAAAAGCACATCGAAAAGCTCATCAACGACAAAGAGCCTGTCTTCCAAGAGCTCATCAACTTCAGAAGAAACAACCAAAAGTTCTTCAACTTCTGACCAAACGACAGATTCCTCTTCAACAAGTTCAACTACCGATCAATCCGAATCGTCATCTACTTCTACATCCACTTCATCATCTTCATCTACGTCAACTACATCATCAACTACATCATCGTCTTCATCCTCATCATCAACCACATCATCTTCATCTTCATCTTCATCTTCATCTTCATCGTCATCTTCATCGTCATCTTCATCCTCCACATCTTCCACATCTTCTTCCTCATCTTCCACTTCAGCATCGATATCAGTCTACCAAACTACAGTCTACTCAATTACCACCGTCGACGGCTCCTCGCAGACTCACATGATCAAAACTCAGTACATCACACAGACATTCACCCCCACCTCATCCCCGTCTTCTTCTCCCTCCACATCTTCAAAAAACTCCTTTTTCGACTCAAAAGGTAAAGTAGCAGGCACGTTTTCGGCTGTCGGAATAGTGGCTTTGGGTATAATACTAGGGATCTTGTACTGCTGTTGCTGTGTAGGTGGTGGTGCCGGAGACGATCACGACGGTTATACCGACGAAGAAAGCCAGATCTCGTCCGATGAATCGATTTCTCGCACCAAACTGGCCATCTTAGCCTCGAAAGCCCACTCAAAAAACGGCTCTGTAGGCTCTACAACCCCATTGAAAAGAGACAATTCCAGCAAGTCCATTTTTACCATTTTCAATTCCGTCAGCGGGGCTTTGGCGGGCTTTAATGACGAAAACAATAACCAGCCGGTCAAACGAAGCTCGTCAAAATCAAAGCTATCGTCCATGATAAATAATCCCGAACAAACCATGGATCCTATCAATGAAATGGACTATCGCCTAGACCCCAAATCCATATTTCTAGCCTCAAATGCCAGCAGTAAGTCTTTGGATGACGACGTTGACTACTCTCGAAGGATTCTCAAAATCACAAACCCAGAGCACCAAAACTAATAGAACTCTGTCTCACTACTATCGAGTCTCCCGTCACTAGAGAGAGACTAGACCTGCATTGGATTCGTTATTTAATTCTATCCTTCTACTTAAATATACATATTTAATTACCTAGATAATATAGTGTCCTAATAATTTAGACTTTATTCATTAATATTTACTATTAGAATCATCATTAATATTCATAATAAGATTCATTCATATTCATTAACGTTCAAATGGACTCATACTCATTCATACTCATTCATATTCATAATATTTATAATTAGATTCATTCATAGTCGTTCATAATTAAAATCGATTCAGTTTCACTAACATTAACATTTATTCATATTATTCAGATTCGTCTGACAGTGAATCGCTCGACGATTCTACGTTTTTCACATATTTCACATTTTCCTTTTCCTTCTCCGCCTTTTCCTCTTGCTCTTCAAAACTGGTTTCGGGCTGGTACAATGTGACGCTCTTTTTCTTTTTGTTCATCTCTTCATTGTCAATCGTATCGTTGGTCCACCTCACACGGGCCCGTTCTTTACGTATCTCATTTTTTTTGTCGTTTGTATCACTCATCTTGTGCCATACGATGCGTTCCCCAGATTTTAATTTATCAAAATTGTTTGATTCACGCTCCAGATCAGATGACTAGGATAACTCTGCAATTATACGAATAATTCTAGGGAATTCACAATTGCCCGAAAAAAAGGACCAGTGCCATACCACTATGCAGTAGGGGACTTATCGAGTAGTATATTGAGCGAAAAAGTATCCTGCATCTTTCAATATCCGATCACAATTTCCAGTCTCAGCCTGGAAGGTCGAGGCGATGTCTGGCACATCAGCCAATCCCTACTCTTGCTCTCCACGCCATACCCGTTGGATCATATGGCTCATCTATAGCACTACTTATATTCGTGCCCTGGATCATAAGGCTCATTATAGAACTGGCCAATTCCAAAGCTTTTTTTCACTGATTGCGCTCAGCGTAAAAGAACCATGAATAATTCAATGTACAACGGTCTCTTTGAGCCGATCATGAGCCGATCAGCAGTTCCCGCTTGACGACATTAGTCAGATTTGTCGAAAGCCGCAAATCGCATTATTCTATAATTCGGACGGCTTGGTAGGTTGTTCCTTACCAGCAAATTTAGAATATTGGTTTTGTAGACTTGAAGAAATTATTCAGTATACTGAATGGGAAAAAAATACTAATAATTTAACAAAAAAGAACAGAAACCTTGATTAGCCGTTTCAACAGAGCAAAGAATTGTGTAAGTCTAGCCTTTATTTCTTTAAGTCAATGTCTTACTATCAAAATATACGTTTAGCTGCTTGTAAGATTGTGTTTCATCACAGTTCACCTAGTAGATGCTTTGATTGGATATCTGTATCTGGGTGAATTCAAGCGAAATACCGATATGCGTGAGAGACTGTGTATATATGCCGTCTCGGCACGAGGCATACTAAATCGCTTCTGAGCGCATTTGCGATTATTATACCCAACATAACTCGTATTTCTATTTCCTGACGAGGCGCGATGAAATCACACCTTGACACATTACAGATTATGCAGTGTGTATGCAAAGGTTAGGAACTTTGCGCATGAATTTGCTGCAGTCAAATATATTTGGCTGAAAAACGACGGCCCACCTCCCGAAATTTTGCAATATGGAGTACTATATATATCGAGCAGATTGTCACTAACGAAGTGAATAGTATCCACTGCCAAATAATGATGTCTTTCAAATTAACTACCTACGCCTTACTACTTCTCTCTTTGGCACCTTCCATTACTGGTTCCTTAATCCCTGCTGATCTTCGTAAAAAAGCTGATGGTGGTAAAGGTTTCGTAAAGTTTGACTTCAATGTTAACAAAAATAAGCCTAAACCTTCCTTGAAGGCAGCTGAAAAATTTCCATCTGGTGTTTTGGTTAAAGGAAATGGCTCATATGACATCACCCTTAGTATTGGTTCCAACAAACAACAGCTTACTGTGTCGATTGATACCGGGAGCTCTGATTTATGGGTTCCTTCTTCAAGTATAGTCAAAGGTGGTTTCGATAACTCCACCTCAACCACTTTCAAATCAACTGGCGAAGCTTTTTCCATCGTATATGTCCAGGGTCAAGCAGAAGGAACTTTTGTCACAGATACCGTGACTTTGTCAAATGAATTTGTTCTTGAAGATTTCCAATTTGCTGAAGTTTATTCGCAAGGTTCTGGCGAAGGAATTTTGGGAATCAGCTATCTGGATCTTGAGGCCCTTTCAAATAATGATGCCACCTACAATAATTTTCCAGAGGCTTTAGTAGCAGCAGGCTATTGTTCAACAGCTGCATATTCCCTATACTTGAATGATCAGGATGCTACCAGCGGCTCAATTATTTTTGGAGGGTACGATACAGAAAAGTTTTATGGGGAGTTGAGTGTGCTTGATGTAACAAATCCAGGTAATGGATTGATGACTAATTTGGACATGATTAGTACCCCAGGTGGCAATTACTTTACGATTAATGAGGATGCGGCCCTCGATAGTGGTACTACATTAGCATATGTTCCCGGAAACATAGTTAGTGATATCGCCGAGGATATTGGATTAACTTACGATTCAAAAAATGGGATGATTATGGTTGACTGTCATAAACCTCCGAGCGGCAACCTTACATTCACCTTCAGCGGAAACAATATCACAGTCCCAATCCCATCCCTTGTTATTGACTATAAAGAGGGGCAGTGTATATTGGGTCTTCTTGCATCTGAAATTAATTCTGAGGGTTACAATTTATTAGGTGATATTTTCTTGAGAAATGCTTATGTCATTTTTCAGCCTTATGAATACCAAATGCAAATTGCTCAAGCCAAATATACTTCTGCTTCGAATGTCGTTGCTCTCACTTGAACGATAAAATTTATATAAGGAAGTGTTTTTAGCCAAATAAAATTTTAGAGTAAATAAGTCGACCTGCTATGAAAATTCATTTTTGAAGTAAAGTTCCAACATTAAACTCACTTCATTCCAATTTCCCGATTATTGCACTATAACAAGCCACGGTTTCTGTAATTTGTTTCGAGTTTTTTTCTTTCAAATCCAAATAATGACAGAAAAGTGACATTTCATATCCGGTATCAAAACCACTCAATTTTCACCTTGGGCCGTTAGAATCTACTCACATTTGATACTTTCATCTCTCGCCTTTCAATTAGGCTTCTTGGAATTGATAGAATTTGAATCGATGGATATTTTTAAATCACTTGGAATATCATCTGGGTTTAATTTCGAATTGTAGAGAACAATTCCATTCTCTCTAGCATTTTCCCGTTCTTGACGCTTGTAAAAGTACAAGACAACAAAGGTCCAGACAGTCACAGCAAACGCACTGGCGGCAGTTAAGGAATATCCTTTGAGATATCTTGGTGCCTCAACAGTAGGCCATACCAATATTGAAAGCCAAGCCGTTGTCAGTTGTCCAATAACATTCATTATAACCAAGATAATCTGCCTTTGCCGAACGTCTTTTCTGCATATATCACCTTCCCAAGCAAATAAAACAGGTGACATCGCCCATCCAAAGTATTGTAAGCACCATGAAAACCACTTGGCTCCCTCGGGAACATTCCAACAAGCTAGAATTGTGTTTCCAATTACATTAAAGGTTTGCGAGAACACAATAGCTGCCCATCTTGATTTCAAAAGATCAGCAATTCCAGTGGTAAGAACCATCCATAAAATCCCCAATGCCGGAGTGAGTGCTGTGTAGTCCTGAAGGATTCCAGCTCCATATCGAGGAGTCCCATCTTTATTTTTTAAGGATTTCAACCATAAAGCGTAGGCTCCGGAACTTCCATTATTATTATTCCATAACAATGTACACCAAATTGTTATCACATATAAATGCCAAGTTGAAAAAAGAGACTTCCACATCTTTATATCTAGAAAATACTTCAGTACATTCTCTCTTGGTTTCATATCTTTCTGGTCATCCTTCATACGTTTTCTTGCAACTCTAATTTCATCATCTGTTAAGAATGCACTATAGCAGTCTTGTGGTGTGCCTGGGATCATATAGAATCCCAAGATACCGACTGCAACAGAAATTACTCCGTCCAAGATAAATATCCATTGCCAAGCTTCAAGCCCCCCAGCATGCTGCAAGTGTCTTTCAATAGATCCCGAAAGTAAACCTGAAGTTAGGATACCCAAAAATTTACCTATATACATTATTCCGGCTCTTCGAGTAATTTCTCCAGTACTATGCTTGAACCAAGATGCAAACAATGCATGGAATGCAAGATAAACCGACGAGTCCCATCCTCCTATGAAAAACCTCAAAGCCTTTAACTGGGATACACTCTTGACTCTGTAAAGACAGATTGTAAAAATTGCCCACAAGATTTCAAGAATTGGCATCACATAGTTTAGTGGTAAAGCATATAAAATATACATAAAAGGTATCTGGAAAATTATGTTTCCCACGGTATACATGACTTGGGTATCGACTAAATCGTTATTCTTCATTCCAATACCTTCTTTAAGGCCCCCAATATAGGCATTAGTTATATTTGTTTGATCTAGATAACTTATCCAGAAGGCCATCAGTGAGTATAACGTTAATAACAAATCCAATTTCCATATAAGTCTCTTCTCAGCTGGAGTGTCATCGTCGTGGAACCATTTGTACCATTTGCGATTATTCTTCAGGCTTGTACTAATTCGATATTCAAATTCATCAAAGAATTTCCACCATTTACGATCTTTTTCATCTCTATATTCAAATACTTGGGTCTTTATACTGCTAGCTTCGATATATTCGAGACCTTTTTTTTCTTTCGCCGTTAGATCCGGCCATTTTGCATTACTCAAATCAGTTTCATTAGAGTTTGAATTCTCAAACAATATGCCATTCTCGCTTTCGTCAACTATTCTTCTAGTTGGGATAAATCCCCATTTCATTCTCTTCATTGGTTCCGGATACCACATCTTGAGTTTTACTATAAAGAATTTTTAGGCCTTGGAGTATATGTGTAATAATTCGAAGGATTGTTCTTTCTAAGAATTCTAGTCCCTAAAAAGCAAATAATACGGACACCAGGAACTAACAAAAGATTTCATTCTCCTTTGAATTATGTAATTCGCACCCAACCTGTCAAAAGGGGTGGACAAAAAATTTTGCGAGAAAATAATGTGCCTTGGTGCATGTGGCCGCAGAATTGATCCGAACTACATCCTTATTAATTTTAAGTTCATATTATAATTAGATTAAAGGAAAAAGGCATTTCCGTTAATTTTTAATCGTCTAGAGATTATGACGTAGATGGTTCTTCGTACAAATTAGAAGACTTTGTAAATCTTAGCTGTTTTAGCCCAACGGGTCATTTTGTAGACCTTGGTAAAATTACTTTAGCTAGTGCCTTGGATACAGAGTCACGTGCTGTTTGCACCTTGTCTGCAGGCACCGCGAAAACAAGATACAATCTTACTTTCGAACACCATCGATAGAGCGATCTTCATCTATTTTTGGAACATCTCAAAATCAAGGTGCAGAGCGTCAAAGAACGGTCAAATTAGCAGACTGTAGTAAGTTCAAGCTTGTCACTTGCACAGGTTGGGCTGTAGAGCTTGATAAACTTCGCTTGTATGCAGTTCTCACGTGCCATATACACATGCAACAAGCCTTGTGTGTAGGAGTGGAAAGTCAAACATGATTAAACCTCATGTTGAGATTTTGTCCGGATGGGAAAGATGTCAACAACTAAACTACCGGAACTCTAGTTGGAAGGAAAGGGATATACGTATACTATAATCCATACAGCATATACTTACCATGTGGAAAGTAATGGCCGAGAACATAATAATAGAACCTAAAATCTTAATCCTATTCACAGTGTATTTTGACATGACACAATGCGCTCTAATCAAAAAATGGCTGCAAAAAGTTAGCACATATGTCAGGAAGCTTTAAGTGAAGATAAGGATAAAATTTTATTGGTTAAAAAGAATAGATTGAAAGCTAAACAGATTGACAATAATATACTTTTTGGCTCAGCAGTTGAAGTGGACCAATAATATCAGAGCATGACTGCAGAAGAAAGAAACCTTTTTGAAGGATGTTTTCATTTCAAGACAATACAGAGTAAGATGACTCGGGTATATATTTATATAGAGAGTCAGTGAGTTGGGTAGTAAGGAATATTTTGGTTCAGACAATAAAGAGGACCATAATAGAGTTACGTATTCATGGTTAGAGCCTGATAAAACTTGAACTAAAAACAAAGATAGGAAGAAAATTTTACAACAAGAACGAAGCGATTCGCCCATGAGTTTTATTCTCCAGTCAATTGGGCGACAAGATAATCTTCCGATCTCAATTTCTGTGGATCTAATATATTATTAGGCGTTTTCATAACATTGAATCAACCGTGTCTGCTACTTAACTTCAAGACAATCAAATATATTTCAATTATATAAAGGACGATAATTAGCAGCTTAACACGAAGCTACACTAACGAGAAAGTATATAAAACAACAAGTAATAAACCGGGACGTGCAAACCTACCAGATACCTACTTCAACACTCAACTCTATACAAATTCAACTAAGCGATGTCCTTACATCAAAGGGGCGTGTGGCGTAGTTGGTAGCGCGTTCGCTTAGCATGCGAAAGGTCTCCGGTTCGACTCCGGACTCGTCCATTTCTTTTTTTTTTTTGATCATTAAATCAACCTACACTTGAAACAGCTACTCCGCGGAATGTGGTTTGAGACCATGCAAATACTAGGCCTTAAATAGTCAAGTTGTTACTTTTTTTTTAGTGACCGTCCACTTTTAAATCGAAATCATCCCTTTTCTTTTGTAGTGCGCTTCGGATAGAAATTAATAGTTCAAGTCGATGAATGGACGTAGGAGTGAGATTCATCTCTGGTATACTTGTGTTTTCTACATTGTCATTCAGCGCGATTACTTAATTCAATTTGAGCATACAAATCGCCTCACAATTTTATCTCGCATCTTTATTTTCATTTTTGGCTGCAAAATTATTGCAAGAACAGAATTGCAACCGAATTAATTTAATTTTATTTACCACTGAATAAAAATACCGAATATAGAATATTAAACGTCTAACAAAATATAGGAATTAAGAATCTTTAACCTAAACTTGTAACTTTAGTTCCTGGAAGCTTGACTCTTAAAATTGCACCTGGCTTTTTTCTCAAGTCAACGCCATTGTTCCATTGGGGTTGGAAATTTAATTGGTTAATATTAATATACAAATAACCATCCCAACCGACACAAATTGTGTCAGGCCAAACAATTCTTGGGTCTCTAACAAATGTTTCGGTAGTAAGACTAGTGATGTTGTAAGCATTGATTGCATTTTGTTCGGGCATTCCCATGTAAATTAATCCGCTAGTATCCCCCTCGAAACCATTTGCTGGTCCACCTCTTTGTCCAAGATTATTGACATGATTTCTAGCTCTTTGATTAGCAAGAGCATCGTCAGCTGGGTTGGCTCTTAAATATTGAGTTGGAATACTGTATAAAAAGTCCGAAGTCAAAGGTGAATAATACAAAGTTTCTCCATCGAGACTCAATTGAATCCCGTTATTTCCTTCAAGTTGAAAAGCTCTTGCTTGGTGAGGGTTTTGAAGGTAAAATGGGTGACCTTGATAAGTTGGAACATTTTCTTGTATCCTCAAGGTTGATGGGTGTTGGTCAAGATGACGCCAAGACTCTCCAGTGCCTAAATCAACAACGATGAAACCGTTTCTACCTTGATCGGATGAGTCGACAATGTAGGCAATACCTTCTCCAGATTCGGTAATGTTTTTACGCAAGTCAAGTCTGACGTCATTGACATAACTATCAGGATAATGAACATCCTCGGAGAAGGTGTAAGTTCTTTTGACGGTATTGTTGTTGATATCGTATGAAACCAACTTTGGTCCTCCTGGTAAAGCCGAAGCCAGTGTACCGTTAATAGTTGGACGACCAGTATCTAAAATCCACAAAGTGTTATCAGCAGTGAATACAATAGCTTGAACACTTATCAATGCATTTTCATCATTGCTACCAAAAAGAACACCATCGATTTCTTGTGAAAGTCCCTTCGAAGGGGTGTTGTATTTCTCATTTGGCCAAGCGACTTCAGCAGTTTTGTTCACAATTTCACCAAGAGTGTATGAATAGTTACCTCTATTGTAACAAGCAAAAACTCTACCTTCTTTAGAGACAGCAACACCTGCAGGCCATTGATCTTGATAATAATGGAATTCTTCAACTTCCGGTCCATATACACCTGTGTCATGTCTTAATGTAGTGGTGATATTATTGTAGTTTAAATTTGACAGGGAACCAGTTGCATTGTATGCGCCTAAAATTCCTTGGGACAAAAACGAAGCAGCCAAAAGCAAATTAGCAATACTTGAAATCATATTCGTAGTTGATTATAGCTGACAACCGTTAGGGAATAAACCGTCATATTTATAGCAATTGAGTAAGACATACCTCTGAAACTGACCGAATGTAACCGATCGCTACATATTGTAAGCATTGAAATTTGCTATTCAAAAACATTAGGTGCTCTGATTGAAGAATAAGTCGGAAGCAAAGCCCACAACGGTCCGCGTATCCCGATTGTTTTTTAAAAAAATAACTACAAATTTTAACCCCGCATAATTCATATGACGTAAAAATAATGTCAAACGGTTAATGCCGCACAATTCCTATACATAGACTTTAGCATACAAAGTTCATCGAAGTGTGTTATTTTTGGCAATCGATACTCGCACGAAACTGGAGGCGGCCTGAATCGCAATTGTATCCAAACATTACTTTGCTCAATTTCATCTGATCACCTGGATTCAATATATACAGCGGAGTCATTGCATTAAAAAATTGTTCTGATTCGAACAGCTGTTTTCTGTTCAATCGCCACGTTTTCAAGAGATTTCAGGTATTTGCATAAAAATACGAATAGCCTGATCAGAGATTCTAATTCCTATTTGGGTATCACTGTCTCTCAATCGAGAACTTAATCTCACTGGGATATACTTGCTACTCTTCTCAGGTGACATTAATAGTTACCAATCCCTCAAGCTTCGAAATGGTGAGGCTTCTATTTGCGGCACTCTATATTTCTGCATAGAAGTGGTCTGATATCGGGTTTTTAGGTGGCTATTCTTACATTCAGATCACCATCTCCTTTGACTCCATTAGCGATAGGAGGTTATTTCTCTCACGTGAATAATCCGAAATTAGCACGTGATTATTCTATTGTAACCCTCAGTAAACTACTCCCTCCATCTTCAAATTTGCGCGCAATTGTGTGAGTGGAGTTGTGGTCCGGGAGCGCAACATTTCGCCCGCCACCGACGTTGTTCAATTGTGTGCGCAATCCTGTAATACGGTGGATGGAGTTGTTCTCGAAGGACGCAACATTTGGTCCGCCACCAACCATCCCAAAATCTGTGCGCAATTTTGATATGTGGTGGGTGGACTTATAGGCAAAAGGAACAGCATGTGGCCCCGCCACCTACCATCCCAGATTTTGCGCACAATTTTGATATGCGGTCGATGGAGTTAGAAGCAAAGGGCGCAACTATTCACCCGCCACCGATGTTGTTCAATTCTGCGCGCAATCCTGTAATACGGAGGATGGAGTTGTTCTCGAAGGACGCAACATTTCGTCCGCCACCAACCATTTTAAAATCTGTGCGCAATTATGTGGTGAGGTGGATGGACTTATAAGCAAAGGGCACAACTATTCACCCGCCACCGACGTTGTTCAATTCTGCGCGCAATCCTGTAATACGGAGGATGGAGTTGTTCTCGAAGGACGCAACATTTCGTCCGCCACCAACCATTTTAAAATCTGTGCGCAATTATGTGGTGAGGTGGATGGACTTATAAGCAAAGGGCACAACTATTCACCCGCCACCGACGTTGTTCAATTCTGCGCGCAATCCTGTAATACGGTGGATGGAGTTGTTGTCGAAAGACGCAACATTTGGTCCGCCACCAACCATCCCAAAATCTGTGCGCAATTTTGATATGTAGTGGATGGAGTTATTGTCGAAGGTCGCGGCATTTCGTCCGCCACCAACCATCCCAAAATCTGTGCGCAATTATGTGGTGAGGTGGATGGACTTATAAGCAAAGGGCGCAACTATTCACCCGCCACGACCGTTGTTCAAATCTGCGCGCAATCCTGTAATACGGTGGATGGAGTTGTTGTCATAGGACGCAACATTTAGTCCGCCACCAACCATCTTAAAATCTGTGCGCAATTATGTGATGAAGTGGGTGGGCTTATGAGCAAAGGGTGCAACATTTGGTCCGCCACCAACCATCTTAAAATCTGTGCGCAATTATGTGATGAAGTGGGTGGAGTTACTTTTTGAGAGCACAGCATGTGTCTGTTGTGAAAAGTTGCAACTTTTCAAAAATGACTTAGTGCGTAGAGAATAAATAATCCGAATAAATAATCCGAATAAACAATCCTCTTAGGTAAATTACTCAGAATTTGCGCGCAATCTTGTGAAAGTAGTTTGGGGGCGCAACATTCATTCCGCCACCTACTCGTATACATATATCGCAGCAATGAGTATGCAAGTACCCTGTGACAGAGATTACTAGATTTTTTGTGCATATAATGCTTGTGGATTGTAACCTTTAAAATATTATTTTACTCGTGGCAACTTGAATATTCGAAATTATTTGCAACATTTCTAGAATATTACTGAAGACATAAAAACAACCTAGAACAAACACATGTTGTGAATTTTTAATTGTTATTGCGGTATAGATATGTCATACGAAAAGATTTTGATATATAAATTGGCACGTCCAGTAGTACATAAGAATATATGTAGCTCTTAAATGAGTTACTTGTGCGTAGTTAAGGTTCCCATATTTCTTATAAGAGTGGTGAATATGTTCAGAAAATGCTACTTAACATTCAACAAACCAGCCTGGTTAGCTCAATCGGTAGAGCGTTTGACTCTTAGTCAGGACATCAAAAGGTTACGGGTTCGACCCCCGTATCGGGCTTCTTTTTTTTATTTCAACTACGCATTGAAAATCGCACGCGGAACTGCGAATCGATTCGGTAACTTAGGTAACCGCATAACTGGTTCTCACGTTGAACTTGCCGTTTTTAGTGAGTTTTCGAAATGATACTTTGTTGGCCGATTTGGCATTAATCCCATTTCATTGGAGCATTTAGATGAGGCCAGACTAGACAAAAAAAACCTCGAGAGAGAGGTTAAACCCTGAAAATATTCCTGCATAAAAATTCACTATTCGAATGGAGCTAATTGCCCATTAGTTTCTGTTCTTCAGTCAATTGGGCAATAAGATCATCGTCCTATCCCAATTTCAGTGGTTATAATATATTATTAGGTGTTTCCATACCATTGAACCAAAAGTGTCTGCTACTAAACTTCAACTGACAATTAAATAAATTCAAGTATACTATAGACGCTAATTAGCTACTTAGTGCAAAGCTACTACTACCGAAAACAGTCTAACAACCTTTGAGTGATAAACTGAGGAGTGCCCACCCATCGGACCGTTACTTCAACAAAATATTTCTTCATGGGCGCAATAATAGATTCCACACCTATCTTTATTATCACGCAACTTTGTTTTTTGAGAGATCGCGACAACAGTCAAGCAGCATCTAATGAAACGAGTGAGTCACTTGACAGTCAAACTAGCAATCTATGTGTTGATTGCAAGCATTGTACCTGTAAGTGCTGCAAACATAATAAATGAAACAGGTTTTACCATAGATATTGTGCCCCATGTAGAGTGCTAGGATGTTTTTGAAGCTCTAAATATACCGTTAAGAGTCCACGTGATTAGATACTCAACAGATGTTTCCAAGTGAAGGCTTTGCAGAGGCGGCAAAACTTAGACTCAGCTCTCGATTCCACCTATATCTTGAGCAGATCATAACAGGCTTCGTACCTGCACCTGTAGCACCCTTAGTAACGACCGAGGCGGCACCGCCTGCTGAGAAGAAAGAAGAGACGGATTCAACGACTGATATCTCGGGAATTACCCCAGGGGCCCAAACTACGTAACCTTTTTATATATTTTTCTATGCTTCTGCATCCCGTCTGAGCATATTTCCGTAAGCAGCAATGTTTCTATAAAATTAAATATCCTGATACATATATCTATAATACTTAATATATATCAACATAAATAAATGAAGTCTTGAGGTGCGAATTTGGGTGCAATTTTTGCCAAGCTTTTATTTGTAGAAAATGCATTAACGCGGTTACGAACCTTCTAAGTAGAGTGCTAGGATGTTTTTAAGTAATGGTTATGTACTCACGTGGGCTATAACGTGATACCATGAACTTGAATCATTCTTTTTTGCAACAAGAAGGTTCAGAGGAATGCATGTTTCTGCCAATAATTTGAATCAAAGCTATAATAGGTAAATCGATTGATTAAAGATAAGGATTATAATAAAAGGTCCGAGAGAAGGAATGATAAGGGACTAAATAAGCGATGAAGAATGTCCATAAATGTAGGAACTTGCTATGCTTTTATTCTCGATCAATAGCCAATTTGGATACATACAATCTTCATATTTCAATAAAGTGGTTCTTAGTTTTATAACCAAGGCGTGAAAAATGAAGGAAATATTGCGCAATTTTTTCGAACGAGGCATGAGAGATAAACCATGAAGACGACATAATAAAATTTATTGTCATTCGAAAATACAATCCCGGGCTACAAAATAAAAACAAATGGCGAACCGTTCGGTCGAAGTTGTTGTAATGAATATCATGACCACGATTCAGATATGGGTAATGTGGGCTAAAATAGGGGCCAAATTAGGAATGCCCGGTTTCTTATAAAAAGATGTAAATACTGCTCTCTTATCCTTGATCCCCCAGTCAATTAAAGACATACCTTTATCCCATTTCAAATCAGTGGTACTTAACTATGAAGAACCCCGACAGCCGCGTTAATTACACTGAGATTGATGGTGATCAGATATACTACTGTGGAGCTTATGGGCTGACTAACAATGCACTGAGTAGCAATGGTCCATATTTTACTCCATTGCAAATTTATAGGTGTGGTGTTTATGCTGGTACGTCATCGGCGTCAGCAGGAGTAGGTTCTAACGCAAGGCTACTGAAGTTAGGGCTTTTCGCGACAGCACTCATGTGGTTTACATTTTTGTTGAACGGTGTGTCCGCCGATTCAGTTTTGGAACCCGATCTGGTCGACCTTCACGTGTTGAAGTCAGACATACTATTGCTTGAACAAATAGTAGGCTCCGAGAATGGCACATTATACTTAGCTCCTGACTCTAAGAACGTCATAGAGGTGATTGTTTCTAGTAATGCATCTGCTATAAAAAAGAGAGCGGACACCCCCTTAAACTCCTATAGTTATAGAGAGTATCGGTTGGCTCAACTGGGAGAATGGTGGTCACCGTGGAAAAAGATTAGTGCTTGTGTTTACAGTGGAAAAAGTGAAGGTGAAGCAGAACATTCTATTAACTGGTCGTATACATATACTTGGCTGATAGAAAGCGGGCCGATTGGTTGGGGAGCTATTTCAGGACTTATTGGTGGGTCATGGTCAAAATCTGTTTCCAAAGGCGAGCTGTTGGACTGTCACATCCCAGCACGTACTGTTGGTAGTGTATGGTATCAAACCTTAGTTAAGTGGGGTGACGCGCAGTACAGAGATGTGTCAGTTTATGGCCATGGGCCTTGGTCTAGGCACTACCATTTTAATCTGCCACACAAATTCAGCGCTAGTTCTGCCAATTTAGGGTGTAGCACGGGGGATGACGCTCGTTGCTAAGACCTATATCTCGATAACACGGGAAAAAATACAAAAAAATGGAAAAACAAAAACAAATTAAAATAACCAAAAAAAAAGATGTTGGGGTTTCACTTGTTCATTTAGGTTAGTTAATCTATATTGCTTTATCTTGAAATTTAGCTGCTGGGAGAGCAAATATATTTGTAGATCTCCTGAACCCATGGCTTAGGATGTAAATGGCCTCAATGATCGAATGGGCACGGCATCAATGGTCTAATGTTGCAAGTACAATAGGTTTATATGCAGTTATGGTACTACAGGTACCTTACAAAACTAGTTTCATCTATATTAACCAGTTTGTGTGATTAATCCCTCTGTTATAATTCAGTTTTTCTTCATATTTTCGAATATTTCCTATTCCACTATCGGTGGTCTGATTCTTGGAATCCCCTAATTCCGTTACCTACAGTATTGAAAAAGTTTTTGATTGCAGTAGAATCAACCATATATATAGAAATTCAAACCCTACCTGATATTTTCTCTCGACTATGTTATAGAGTGTAGGAAACTTTTATATGTAAGATTGCTTAACCCAAAGTATTCATGTTGCAGTTTCTTTCCATTGCTTGACGAAGGCAATGAACTAGCCGACACCGGTATACGACCTTATCAATAAAACTTTGTACACCCTAAAAATACCTATCTCGCCTTCAACTCTAATTCCTACATTTGACGCATGATCAATTTTGACGTCATGCCGCATAGTTCCTAAAAAATAGAATTTCATGTACGTCGTAAAATATTTGCAGTGCGCAAGACAGGTTTGTGATTTTAAGATAAGCCTTTGGTTGCATCATAATGAATAATAGTGATAAAATACAATTAGTGCCAATTGAGCCGTACCCCGAATAAGTAGCGAACCCTTTGCTAACCAATGAGTTAGGTCTGTAAGCGAGTAACTGGAATCTATGCGTCCAACGAGAAGATCTTCTGGATTGGTTGTTCTTACAATGTAAAAGTCTTACAATGTAGTTCGTTTATTTTCGTCAAAAGACCCCCGATATCATTTAGTCTAATAGCTCCTAGCACTCCAGTCAGATTCATTATATGACATGTTCCTCTTTTTTTGTCTGTGTGCCAGTGCCTTCAATGTGAAATAAGCAGCTAAGCTTATCACATGTGATAAGCGGGCAATTTCCGCGACTAAAGGCTTGCGTCCTTACTGAAGGACCCTCCAGAATGTAGGTCCCATAGACGCAAAAGGCCACAAAGTGGAAGCCATTCGGATTCCAGTATCCGGGTACGACCTCCATGTTAGGCTTACGGTAAGTGGCGTTCGAGCAATTCTGACTTTTTAAGCGCATAAATCCTTATCTAAGGTTTCAGGCTCAAGAGAATAGGCCATACAGTACTAGCGCCCTGGGGGCCTTGCTAATAGACTAAAAATTTACTATAAGAATGGAACTAATTTCCCATTAATTTTCGTTCTTTAGCTAATTGGGCAACAAGATAATCTTCCTATCTCAATTTCAGTGGTTCTAATATATTGTTAGGCGCTTATATACCATTGAATCAAAAGTATCTGCTACTAAACTTCAACTGACAATAGATCCAAGCATAGGATAGACGTTAATTAGCTACTTAGTACAAAGCTAATACTACCGAAACAGTATAAACACCTTTAATTAATAAATCTGGGAGTGCACAGCCATTAGACCGTGACTTTAAAAGATTAACCCATCAGTTAATGCTAGGTATTGTTGATTGTCTTTACATCTTGTATACACCTATACACGCTTTGGACGGCTTCATTTACACGACATTTGTTGAACATTTGTATCCTAAGGAAGTATCCGACAAATATTGCGAACATATTAATGCATCTATTGACGTACTCAGTCACTACGTTACTCGTGATGAGTAGCTTATTCTTGCAAGCACTTGCATCTGACTGCTTACAGATAACTGACTCCCAACAGTTAAGTAACTGTGAGGGCATGGATTGCTCTTGCGTGATGGGTATATCTAGGCAGGAATGGTTGTGGTCTTGTGTCGGTGCCTCACAAAAAACGTACTGTTGGCCTTATAAACGTAGCGATAACACTGATCAGTTACTTTCCAGTGTAGCTAATTTAACAAGTGTCGCACTGCAGCGCGGGTTTACGGTTACATACGGTAGCTCTACAGATGAAGACTTCATAGGCCACTCAGATATTGTTAGCGAGCTAATTTTGTTGGCGGACTTCATCAATGGTGACTACGATACCACTAGTTCTGATAGTGACGACGCGTTATCAATACTTCAGACGACTAAAGAGTGTCAGAAACAATGCAAATCATTTGATTCGTTTATGAACGGCTGTCTGAAGAATGGTGTTACTATAACTTACAAGACCTTCGTAGGTGTGTGTCAATACGCGTGTTGGAAGTATCATGCGAATGACGGGAAGCACAAGCAATGTCCTAGGTGATTATAGCTTAGATGTAAGAATAAATGTTTCTAAGTAGAGTGCTAGGATGTTTCTAAGTAGAGTGCTAGGATGTTTTCTAAGTAG